>CAOKZL010002066.1:0-243049 GCA_948472985.1 Iguana delicatissima | reverse complement strand
GCTGGTTCTGCTTAGCCTCAAGAGCTGCCATGCGCCTGCAAAAAAAGAAGACCCCATATGAGTTAGAAGTGTAACCACTTCTCTGTGCTTCTCTAAGAGTCAGCTCTTCCACAAGCACACTGTTCAATCATCATAGTCATTTGATAGCTTGCACACATGAGCCACTGTAGATCAAACAGTACAAACAAGAGTTTTTCTTTATCTTGTAGAACAGATCAAGTTTACCACATACTTTCACATGTTCAGCAGAAATCACGAACACTCTAGCAATCAAGTATGTGTGAAGCAGTATTAAAAAAGAAATCATTTAGATGAAGATTAGACACACTACAGAAATAAATTCTGCACTCAAGTGAATATGTATATGAGTGTGTATGATCACAGGTGTGGAAGAAGCACAGCTACTTTAATCAGAAACAAGAGCTGCTAGTTTAGCAGCCCATTAAATAAGGTTAAGAAAGTTCTATACTTTTTAAATCCTCTACTTGTGGGTTTGAAACCTGTCACAGACACGAGCATCTTTACAGATGGCAAATGGATGACCAAAACTATTGGTCTCAGTCTAATTCAAAACACAGACTAGAATCTACAGAAAGAGAACACACAAACACTTTGTTTTCTTCAATGTGTACCAAGGTGGTGGTGGTGGAAGGCTATTAAGACTTACTTTTTATAGTTCTGTGGTGGAGACCATTTAGCTGTATTGGATTTTGAAGGCCCACTGAAAAGTAACATGAGAAATGTGAGCAGGGCAGAACTTGGATCTAGTATGTATCATAGCAAGAGATAGCCTGAGCTCATTCCCCTTCTTGCATGCAGTCCTAGGAATGCCACTATGATCAGGGCTAACCCAAATTATTTTGCTGCCTTAGATATAAAAGACAGTGCCCTCCCTAAGTTCCATATACAAAAGCCAATTGGACTCGCTGTTGAATAACATTATGGCAAGAGGTGTTTGATAGTGGAATAGTTCCCTCAGAAGATGGTGCATTCTCTTGCTACGGAGGTTCTTAAACAGAGGTTTAGGGAAGAATGCTTAGTGGTGGATTCCTATACTGGCTGGGGATTAGACTAGATGGCCATTGTGGTCCCAGTTTCAATACTGGTAACAGGACAGTATCTTTCACTGTAATTGATGCAAAAGACAAGCTTGAAGATCCTGATCAAGTCACATGTGGAACACACAGTTCTATTTCCCCACCAGCTGAGGAAGCCTAAAGAGAGGGCTACAGCAGACTGTGATACTCTGCCTATTTCTCCAAAACAGCAGATGAGATGGTAGATCTGTTTTTTGACCATATTCCACTTCAGTTTGCCGAGCATAAGATTGTGTGGCTGAATGCTCCCTCATACATAAACAAACCACCCTCCTAGCCAGTCTCTGCATTTAGAAAACTAGTTGTCAAAGAGAGGAGTTCTAGCCTAATTTTCATTCTGGTGTACCAGTTTTCTATGTGTAGAGACTGCTTTCTTAAAAAAAAAAGAAAAGAACGGAGACTTCCCTCCACATGCAAGCTAAAACGTTAATGCCCAGAAACAGTTGACTTCTTCGTAGGTTGTTATGGGTTTTCCGGGCTTTGAGGCCATGAGGCCAGTATTTTGTCCTGACGTTTCACCTGCATCTGTGGCTGGCATCTTCAGAGGATCCTCTGAAGATGCCAGCCATAGATGCAAGTGAAACGTCAGGAGAAAATACTAACAGAACACGGCCTCAAAGCCTGGAAAACCCACAACAACCTATGGATTCCAGACGTGAAAGCCTTCAACTTCACAGTTTACTTGTTCATCTTCTATTCATGAAATGTAAATCTTAGTATCCGATCACAGTCAGATACTAACACTACTGATTATTATGATTATTATCACTATTATCATTATTTTGTATATATACCTCTCTTTTCCCCTCAAGGGTGATACTCAAGGCAGCTTACAAATTAACAATTGTACATTCTTAAATTACTCTGGAGTGTTTGTGTGTCTTTCCCCCAACTTTCCCCCCAAATAATGCTAAAATAGCAAAAACAGTGTACACTAAATTCTGTGCCTTAATAAAAGCAAACTTGACAATCTATAAATCAGAACCATGGCTCTGGTCTTACCCTGTTAATTCCCCATGACATTGCTTGCAAACCTTCTGTTGAGTGTTTCCACAACGGGGAACAACGGCACTGAATCCAAGGCACCCTGAGCAAAATAACCGGCCACAGTTCTTGCATCCACACTGAGAGTGGAAGTAAAATGGGGAGGAGGATGGGAAAACAAGCACTCTTAGCAATTGGTTGCAGTCATATTGAAAATTCTGCGCAGTTTCTGCTTGCACAGCATTCATTAATTATATGCTTCCACAATAAAAATTTTGTAAATATATAGTGAAAACTTTGATTCTTTTCTAAATTTAAAGAAGCAAATAATATATTTTCATGGTAAGGGAGAGCACTGGCTAGCATTAATTCTGACTATGAAATCCATAAAGAGTTGCATAACATTGCATTAAATCTGTTCATAAAATCACAACCTAAAGACATGTGCCTTAATTTCAGCCATTTCATTATGTAGCTGTAAATCTGGAGTTGCAACTAAATCCAACAAACACTGGTAGGCAACACTGGCTCTCCAGTGAATGTACTTGTATTATATACACATGCTTCAAAATACATGTTGGTCTCATACCCATATTATGCATTAAGCAATTCTTTACACAGTTGCTCTCCAACAGCATCCGGTACATGTTCTTCTTCTCTAAGAAACATTAATCATCAATTTCAGATAATCATAAAATCTCTCTCTCTCTCTCTCTCTCTCTGTCATATACACACCCTTTTGTTTTTGTTAAGTGCCTTCAAATCAGTGTTGACTTATGGCTACCCTATCATAGGATTTTCTTGACAAAATTTAATCAGAGGAGGTTTCCCATTGCCTTCCTCTTAGGCTGTGAGGGTGTGACTTGTTCCTGTTCAGTCAGTGGGTTTCCATGGCCAGGTCCCTAGATGAGCACAAAACACTACACCATGCTAATTTCTCTCTCTCTCTCTCTCTCTCTCACACACACACACACACACACACACATAGAGAGAGAAGTTCACTGTCAGAGACATTTATGAAGACTATATCACATAGTGAAGAGAAACATCTTATTAGCATTAACAAGATTGCTGACACAGCCATCAATTCTTTAAAGAGTCCTGGTCATTTTCATTTTCTAACATAAACAAACGGTAGGTGATGGCATATCAACACTGGATACTGTTCTTCTTCTGTGAGCTTTCCCTGAAGACACTATAAATAATAAGCAATCAGCTTTAATGTCCTTATCATTCTAACCTCACAATATTGAGAAACAGTTTTTAAAAGAGGCTGCATGTCATTCCTGAAGTTTAGAGCAGCATACATATCATCTTCAGTCAACCTCTTTTAAAGCTTTTTAAGCTTCAAAGAGTAAGCAGATTCAAGCCACCCTCTCTAGCCCCAATAAGTCCTTGTTAAACTTATACAAAAGAGGGGCATTGTCTTGGACAAGACCCATTTCATCTGTTTCCAGATTGCATAACTACACAGCTATTATTAAAATTATTGAAATTGATAAAATGTGTGAAAAAGCACTGGACACTGGCAGATTATTTTGGAACTCTAAATCCTGCTATTCAGACTCTCAGGATTCAAGACAAAGATGACTGCAATGTAATGCTTACATTTCTGATGCAGAAGTCAGCAAAGAAGAACTTGCCTGTTTCTTGAAGACACTGAACTTTGATGCACAGCCATAACATCTGCTATCCATAATGTCAAGATGAGGTAGCACACTCAGTTCTCACATAATTCTACTGTCTGTATACAGCTATCCCAATCTTCTTCCTCTTCCAAAGAGGGAACAAAAAATAAAAGAAATATGCAGATATGAAATATTAGCAATGGATCACTGAAAACATGCCTTGGTACGGAAGTTATACTCTGGTAACCATTCAGCCAAAGAAAAGATGAGGTTCTGGACTTTGCTTAACCAGAATAAAAGCATCAGTAATAATTATTAATTTATACTGCAACCACACAGTATCTCCCACTCAAAGGAGTAGGACTTAATTCTGAAATGAACTTGTTTAGTATTGTGTTACTAGTGATTTTACTAATACTTCCAAGGCTCTACTGTGGAAAACTTAAGGGCGTGAAACTTTATTTTAGTGGGCCTTCCAAACTGAAGGAAACTAGTGCTAAGTCTTCTAAAACACATAATTTTAAGGAGGGGAGGCCAAGACATTTTGCTGCCTGAGGCAATGCAGCAAATGGTATCCTCAACATCCATCCAACTCAAGGAACACAGCACATGAAGCCAGCCAAGTTAATTTGGAATATGAGGTAGAAAATCCTGCAAGTGCTTCTTCTTCTCCCTGATATAAAAACACGTAAATAACTAAAAATGGTTTGACCTTTCATTTACTCAAAATCTGTTATCTCACGCCACCTAGTTTTAGGCCATCAGTTGCATTCACATACAGTTTCAGCTGGGAGCAGCATCTCATAAAGTCTGAATTGTCTGAACCCATTGACCTAAAATCCAAGTGTTAGTCCCAACTAGAACAGGACCATTGAATCAACGAGAACCTCTGTGTAAATTCCATTAACTCAGTGGTGCTGCTCCACTTGGGACTAAGTATTGGTTTTCTCAGCCATGCTCTCCTACCATCACCATTCATCGTGAGTGATGAACACAGTCACGGCAGCTGCACTGAATGCATGAGGAAAATAAATTGGCAATGTATTGTACTTTTCTTCTCTTTTTTTTTAAAAAGAGTACTACTAGCAGGGCTCAAAGACACAATTCTAGAGACAAAGACTGCACTTTAAAAGCCCACAGGGGGAAAAAAAAACAGATTGCATGCTTTGGGATGAGGTAGTAGAGGACTAGAGCATATATTTATATTTTCCCAAATCTTTTAACATTCTGAAGCAATTTAACTGCCACATTTGGCAGCACCATATAGCAGAGATCTGAATTTAGGATTCCCAAAACTCTTTATTTTTATTTACTAGTTCTCCAAACCTCCTTATTTTATGGCTGAGAGCTGAGAACTTGGACTTTTAAAAAGAAATCTGTCTGGATTTGCAACCACAGAACTCATTTTTAATTCTTAAAGAACACATGTCGGAGGTGGAGATTTCTCCTCCTTCCACCACCACCCCACATACAGTTATCCCTTCTTTCTCTTTTCTTTTGGCAAAACGAAGAGCGAGGGGGATGAAAAGGGCGACGATCACACAAAGGCACTGGGGCTGAACTGGAGTGTCACCCAGGCCGTTTCCGCACTAGGCTGTTACAGTGCTATCCTTCCACTTTTAACATCCTATGGAATCTTGGGGTTTGCAGTTTAGGGAGGGGCCTCAAAGGTAAACCCCAGGATTCCCAGGATGTTGAAAGTGGAATGATAGCACTGTAACAGCCTAGTGCGGAAACGGCCCCAGTGGAGTCGCCGCTGCAGGCGCGGAATGAATGCGCAACACCTGAACTCCACTGATACGTGCTGCATTCTCGCAACAGGGGAACTCGACAGGGACACGCCCTTGACGACTCCGAGAAAGCCAGCGCCAGGCTGCACACGTAGCGTCGTTGCGGGTACCGCGATGGAGGATTCTGTATCGCGGTCGATGGGTTACGCCAAGATCAGACAGGAGAACAGATTCTCTTCCCACCCCAAAACTGGGTCGTCACCCTAGAACACCCACCAGCACACACGTTTGACTTTGCAAAGAGGGCGACAGCATACCCTATCCAGTTTAGGAGGCAGGGCCTTTCCTCCTCTCTTTCAGTATTTGCCAAGAAAACCCACCACGCTACAGCAGGTGTGACGAGAGTTATACTTACATCGCCACCGTGGTCTTCCGTTCTCAGAAAAAGACGTACGAGAAACTACACTTCCCAAGATCCTTCCCACCGCACGCTCCCTTGCGCGGTGGCTGTTGGGAGCTCCCGAGGCGTCTCTTTAACACATTTATGTCAGCAATTTAGGGAAGGAAGCGTGGCATGATGGGAATTATAGTTCTGATTCACACCTTCCGGATGTAGCGGAAGGAACTTCTGGAATCGAAAAAACTACGTTTCCCAGAAGTAAAATAGCCGCCGCGAGGTCAAGCGTTGTGAGGGGGATAAGAAGCGCTTGAACGGAGAACCCCCGCGGTCCGGAGTGAACTGTTGTCGTTTGGTCGGGAAAGTACAAGAGAAGGAAATGGCGGTTGACAAAGAACTGTTGGCGCTGGACTTGTACGCTCTGCTGGGAGTCGGCGAGAAGGCGACAGATAAAGAGGTCGGCGTGGCCCCGGGAGGGAGAAAATGCCCTGGCAGCCCCGCTCCGGGGAAGGGAGAGGCGGCCGGGCGGAGACGCGTTCTAGGAAGGGGGCACTTTGTAGGCGACTAAAGTTACGGGGAGGCCTCCTCGCCTCACCAGGCTTAAGTTCAGGCACGGGCAGTTTGTAGCCCTCTCAGGTCTAGACGTTGTTTGACTGCAGCTCCCACAATCCTTCACCACTGGCTGTGCTGGTCAGGGGCGGATGGGAGTTGCAGTCTGACAACATCTGGAGGATTGCTGGTCTCCCATCCTTATCTTAAACTTTTTAAAAATTGCAGCTGTTTCCACACTAGACTGTTACAGCGCTATTATTCCACTTTCAACATCCTGTGGAATTCTGGGGTTTGCAGTTTCGGGAGGGGCCGGCCCGCCCCTCCCGAAACTGCAAACCCCAGGATTCCATAGGATGTTGAAAGTGGAATAGTAGCGCTGTAACAGTCTAGTGCGGAAATGGCCTGCGTTGTTACTGCTGTTATAATATAGGGTCCCATCGGTATACGCATCTGCTGACCCGTCCTCGGCCGGGCTTGCTTTTGAGCGAGTCCGTTTGGGATGGTACGGTTGACATGAACCATCCCAGGACAGCATAAAAGTCATCTCCCGAACTGCAGTGCTATGAATTATTATGTCTTTTCAATTAGCTGGTCCTCAGCGTTTTCCCAGTGTTCCATCACGCTGTAAGCCAGCGGTGTAGAACTAGTGGTTCTCTGGAGCAGTAGTTCTTAAGCCTTTCTTTCTTGGGCAAATATAATTTTTGGTGGGGGACACCCCCCCAAACTTAACTCAAGATTTAAATATTTAAATACTCGAATGTTTTTATTTATTTATTGAAGACTTCTGGAGACAAGGACCAGTTCTGCACTACACTGTTATAGTGCTGTTATTCTGTTTGCAACCTCCTGTGGAGTTCTAGGGTTTGTAGTTTACTGAGGCCAAAGAGTTCTCTGGCTGAGAATTCTAAATATCCCTCCCTAAACTGCAAACCCCAGGATTCCATAGGATGTTGAAAATGGAATAATAGCAGTGTAACAGTGTAGTGTGGAAATGGCCTAGGATTCAGATCCCTGCTCAGACACTGGGTGATTATGGGCGAGCACATTCTCTCAGCCTTAGAGAGAAGCAATGGCAACCCCTCTCTGAACAACCCTTGCAAAAAACTCTGTGATAGGTTCACTTTAGGGTTGCTATAAGTCAGTATTGACTTGAAGGAATGCCACAATGAAGTTCCACTGGCAGAGGGAGGTTCTTTCTAGCTGTCATGTCTCTCCCCTTTGAAAACTGACTTAAAACCTAAATGCAAGCCTTTAGCAAGATTTACTGCCTTTGCCTTTCTCTGGGGTGGAGAGCATGTGATTTTGCCTGAAGCAACCCAGAGGGTTTCCGTGGCCAAATGGGGATTCAAACCCCGGTCTCCAGAGTCATAGTTTGGACGCGTGTGTTGCTATGTCCCTTTTATTCGCAAATGAAGGATCAGTTTCAGCACCCACAATTTCCCCCCGCTTCTACATCTCTGTTGCTGCTGTTGGATGTCCAGCAGCAAGCAAGGTTTGCAGACTGAGCCCGTTATTAGGGCTGAGTGGATCCCCAAGAGTCCCCAGACCCTAGTTTAAGAACCATTACTCTAGAGCAGGGCTTTCCAAGTGGTGTGTTGCAACACATTAGTGTGTCACCTGAAGGGTGTAGGTGTGTCACTTCTTTGGACTGAGAACAAGCCCCCCACCCGAGCCTTGGAAATGTATGTTATATGTTATAAAAAGATCATATGTTTTTTAAAATATAAATGAAAGGTTTTCATTAGATATGTTGTGTCCTCGTACATTTCATTATTGCAATTTATGTATGTGCCCAGATCTCCAATAAGGGGTTAGTTTAACCACTAGTTTGCTAGTTAAACTGAGTTACTGTGTCGTAAAATGGTGCATGTCTAAAAAATGTGTCACCAACATGAAAAGTTTGGAAAGCTCTGCTCTAGAGCAATGCTACTAAAAGTGGTGGTCCCTGGGCTGGTGCTGACCCCTGGAATGAAAGAGGCAGTTGGACATAAATTTAATGCATTTTTTGGCACTTTGGGAGAAAAATGGATGGTCCCCTATAGCCTGAGAAGCATTGCTCAAGAGGTGGGCCTCCAGGTGCCATCACCACAGCCACCAATGTGGGTTGGTGGGAATAGCTCTCTGACAATATTTGAAGGAATGCAAGTCACCTACCTTTCTGCTAGAGTGACCAAGGAACATCTCAGGATAGAGCCGTGCAGAGAAGTGCAGATTTCATTGTTAGTTGCTCTGGGCAAGGGACAGGGACAGGATTAGCTCCTTCTCCTTGAGTATCCAAAAGTGAACTCATTGATTCCTCATAAATAAATGTCACATACTCCTGTAGGATACAGAGCACTGCTGTTATGAGCACCAGCAGTGAGAGAAAAATCTGTTGAAAGCTCACTGGTAAAAGAACCATAAGATATCTCCATATCTCTAGGAAGCTAACAAGCAGGATGCAGAGGTCATTTCGGAACTGCTTGCTATAATCTTTGAAAAATCTTGGAGGACAGGAGAAGTTCCAGCAGACTGGAAGAGGGCAAATGTTGTCCCCATCTTCAAGAAGGGAAAAAGAGAACCCAAATAATTATCGCCCAGTCAGCCTGACATCAGTATCTGGAAAGATCCTGGAGCAGATCGTTAAGCAGTCAGTTTCTAATCACTTAGAAAGCAATGCGGTAATCACGAGAAGTCAACATGGATTTCTCAAAAATAAGTCATGTCAGACTAATCTTATCTCTTTTTATGATAGAGTTACTAGCTTGATAGATGAAGGGAATGCTGTGGATGTAGCATATCTTGATTTCAGTAAGGCCTTTGACAAAATTCCCCGTGACATCCTTCTAAAGAAGCTAGTAAAATGTGGGCTGGACAGGGCTACTGTTAGTTGGATTTGTAATTGGTTAACCGACCGAACCCAAAGGGTGGTCATGAATGGCTGCTTTTCATCCTAGAGAGAAGTGATTAGTGGGGTGCCACAGGGTTCTGTCCTGGGCCCAGTGCTGTTCAATATCTTCATCAATGACTTGGATGAAGGAATAGAGGGCATGCTCATCAAATTTGCAGATGACACCAAATTGGGAGGGGTTGCTAATACGCCAGAGGACAGGATCAAAATTCAAAATGACCTGGACAGATTGGAGAGCTGGGCCATGGCTAACAAAATGAAATTCAACAGAGAGAAGTGTAAGCTCCTACACTTAGGTAGAAAAAATGGAATACAGAAATATAGGATGGGGGACATGTGGCTGGATAGCAGTATGTGCAAAAGGGATCTAGGAGTCTTAATAGATCACAAGCGGAACATGAGTCAGCAGTGTGATGCGGCAGCCAAGAAAGCCAATGCAGTTCTCGGCTGCATCAACAGGAGTATGGTGTCTAGATCGGGGGAGGTACTGGTACCACTCTACTCTGCTTTGGTTAGATTTCATCTTGAATACTGTGTCCAGTTCTGGACACCCCAATTCAAGAAGGACATGGTCAAGCTGGAGCAAGTCCAGAGGAGGGCGACCAAAATGGTGAGGGGCCTGGAAGCCATGCCCTATGAGGATAGACTTAGAGAGCTGGGTATGTTTAGTCTGCAGAAGAGAAAGTTAAGAGAGGACATGATAGCCATGTTTAAATATCTGAAGGGATGCCATATAGAGGAGGGAGAGGGCTTGTTTACCGCTGCTCCAGAGACCAGGACAAGGAGCAATGGATTCAAGCTGCAGGAAAGGAGATTCCACCTGAACCTCAGGAAGAACTTCCTGACGGTCAGGGCTGTCTGGCAGTGGAATAGGCTGCCTCGGAGTGTGGTGGAATCTCCTTCTTTGGAGGTTTTTAAGCAGAGTCTGGATGGCCATCTGTCGGGAGTGCTTTGAGGGTGTTCCTGCATGGCAGGAGGTTGGACTGGATGGCCCATGTGGTCTCTTCCAAATCTACATTTCTATGATTCTATGATTCTATATTTCAGTACTCTTTGGCTCATGTTTCTAAGCAGCTGGTATTCTGAGGCATCCACTGCTTTGCATAAATATTCATCCCCTGTGACTTTTCCATATTTTTTGTGTTAAAACATGGATTTGAATTAGATATAATTGGCATTTTAATACTTGAAGGAGTTGGAGAGATCCAGAGCTGACATGGGAAAAGTTATCCATGGGACAGGTATTAGCCACATGCTTTATAAAGCTGGGTTTTTGTGGAAGAATGGTGCAAAGAAATGCAATGGTGAAGCAAAGCCCATTTGGAATGTATAAAAAGGCATGCAGTAGATGCAGCAGATATAGAAAAAAATTCTCTAATCTGATGCAGTCCAAATTGAACTCTTTGTGGCAAAATGGTGCACAATGTGTACATAGCCAACAGTTATCATTGCCTTGGGGATGCTGCCCCCACAGTAATGTGTAGTAGCAGCAGCATCATATGCCGAGGATGCCTATTTTCAAGAGGGACAGAGAGACTGGTCAAGATTGTGGGCAAACTGGATGGAGCCGAACATAGGACAATTCTAAATAAGAATCTGTTTCAGTATGCAAAGGATCTGGCACTGGGATGGAGCTCCACCTTCTAGCAGAACTCAGCCAGAGTAGCACAGAGTTGTTCTTAAACCTGAATAATTTAGAATCACCCAAATCTCTGTTCAGTTGAGAATCTGAGGGAAGAGGTGAAACTCCTATTCACCAGTGCTCCTCATCTAAACTGACAAGAAAAAAGGGCAAAAGTTGAAGCATCCGCATGCTCAGAGCTGATGGAAAGTTACCCAAAGAAACTGTTGTAATTGCTGCCAAAGTTGCCTCTCTCTACCAACTTTTGACTTGGCAGCAAGAATGCTTATGCAACCAACAGTTTATTTTTGTTTACTTAAATTTTGTGCTATAATAAAAATCTACTTTGCAGCTTTACAGTGCTAAATACCTTGTGTACATCAAGTGGTAACAATACCAATACTGATACTGACAATACCAGCTAAACTAAACTAAACCAATTCCAAATCCAAATCACAACACAACCAAATGTGGAAGAGTCAAAGTGGAGTGAATACTTCTCATCCTGGCCATAATATGTAGCCATCACGACTGATAACCATTGATAACCTCATTCTTTACACTCCAACAGTTTGCTGTAAGGTCCCATTTCAACTTACCTATGAGAAACTCTTCAACACACAAGTCTTCAGTTAAATACATCCCAGACCTCAGCCTCTGTAATAAATGATTAATACATATTACAGTCTACATTTTGTCCACAAGGTGGTGCATTAATGCTTTCACCCAAGGCATTGAGACAATTATTTTGCTTCTGCCATCTCAGAATGAAATCCTATTTCATAATTTGCCAAGATTGATTCATCCAGGTTCCTGTGTTTTGTCAGTGAAGGTCTTCTACCTTTAATATTTCCATATGGCCCCAAGTGTAGAAATCCGATTGCTTAGTGAGAGATGTGTTTGTGCTGCTGTGGTATGAAATTTACAGTGAAGTTAGATTTTGGCAAAAATTCATTATTGTTGTAATCTGTTGGATGCTGTCATATTTTGCCTTTTCACAGAAGAATAAAATTCTTATAGATGGTGTTGTTAAAGCCATTTCTACTCCCTTTCACCGTGTTATATTTCCTCACTGCATCCTTTTTTTCCTCTGTCTCTTACAGATTAAGAAAGCCTACAGACAGCAGGCCCTGACCTGCCATCCAGATAAGCATCCAGACAATCCCAAAGCAGGTATCAACAGTCTTTGTGGAAACTCAGTCTCTCTTAATACTGTGCCCTTTGTGGTCAGCAAGAGTGATTAGATATATAAAGAATTTGCTCTCGATCTAAAATTTGCTGGAATCCTATGACCACCGTGCATTACGCAGACCTGTAATGACATTGCTACACGGAAGAAAGAAAGAAAAAGAATTTGCTCTCTGTTCTTGTTGAGAGATGGAATATTTTCTGTAGCAGTTTATTTGCATTTCTATGTTAGCACTCATAAGTGGTGGAGTCTCCTTCTTTGGAGGTTTTTAAGTGGAGGCTGGATGGCCACTTGTCGGGAGTGCTTTGAGGGCTTTCCTGCATGACAGGGGGTTGGACTGGATGGCCCTTGTGGTCTCTTCCAACTCTGCATTTCTGTGATAAGAAGTTTTCTATGATTCTATGATAAGAAGTTTTCAAAAGTTTACGTCGCAGTTATTTATTTTGTTGGATTTGTATCCTGTCTTTCCCCCAGCATAGGACTCAAAGTGGCTCCCAGTATGGAGAATAATATGCAATTAAAACATAAAAAGTTTATATTAAAACACAAGTTCAAAATACAATTTAAAATGGTTGTTGTGGGTTTTTCGAGCTTTGAGACCGTGTTCTGATTGTTTTCTCCTGACGTTTCGCCCACATCTGTGGCTGGCATCTTCAGAGGAATGGTGAATTGGAAGTGGAGTGGAGAATATATATGCCAGTCTCCTCCTCCAGAGGGGAGGGAGCAATTAGCATAATAGTTTTATTGTGTGTATTGAATACTTGTTCCTGGAGGGAGACTTCCTGAGCCCAGGTGGCATATATATAGTCTCCTTCCAGGAACAAGGGTTCAATACACACAATAGGACTATTATGCTAATTGCTCCCTCCCCTCTGGAGGAGGTGACTGGCATATATATTCTCCACTCCACTTCCAATTCACCATTCCTCTGAAGATGCCAGCCACAGATGCGGGCGAAACGTCAGGAGAAAACAACCAGAACACGGTCTCAAAGCTTGAAAAACCCACAAGAACCAATGGATTCTGGCCGTGAAAGCCTTCAACTCTACAATTTAAAATGGTTCCACAAAAAGAAGAGAAAACACTGTACCCTCTTTGTGTTGTTTTTTTTTACTTTTTCCTCTGAAACCATTTCAGTTGCCAGTGCTTACCTAAATAAATTTATGGAGATACTTTTCTTGGGCTAAGTTTTGACCAATTATCTTAGAAGACTGTCTTCATTTTCCTTTCTAATTTACTTTCATACTGAAAAATCACATTACAGTGGTCCCTCCACTTTCATGAGAGTTCAGGACACGGAATTCTCTCGAAAGTATCAAAACTGTGAATAACCCCCATGCTCCTTCTCCCATTCCCTTACCTTTTGCCTCAGCATGCATTCTGTGCACCTGGACAAAAGGTAAGGGGGAAGGCACATGCACCTCTCTCACCATTCCCTTGCCTTTTGCCAGGGTACACCTGCCTTCCTTCTCTGTACTCTGACAAAAAACAAGGGAATGGGCAGGATGGCACAGACACCTTCCTTCTCTGTACTCAGACAAAAAACAGGAGAATGAGCGGGATGGCACAGATGTGCTCTCCACCTTCATCTGTGGTGCCTCTGCCTCCCATTCCCTTGCCTTTCACCCAGGCACTGAGAAGGCAAATGGCAAGAGAATGGGCAGGGGAGACACATACCTTGTGAATTGCTGATGGCTTTATGTTGCCTTCATTTTTTTTGTTGGCACTGTTGAATTTATTAGACTGGTCTTAAATTTTTGATTTGTTGTAAGCTTCCTTTTGAGTTTTACATTTTCATATTATATTTAATAGTGAATTAAATTGAAATGATACAGGAGTCATTTCTATTCTGAAGTAGGCTGAAGGGAAGAAAAAGAGCCCTCAGATACTTTCTTGTGATGAACAAGTATTAATTTCTCAGGTAGACCAAAATGGGTGAAATTTACCCTAAGTTTGCAGTGATTTGTGAAGAAAGTACTGAGCACCTTCATGGTGGTTGATATTGGCTGTTGAATTCATTCTGAGGAAGTCTCGAATGGCCTTTCCTCTAAGCAGGCACAGATTTTTTTTCATTAAGACAGACCAATTGGCTATAGAGAAAGAGACTTTGAACAGCTGGGTGCTACACATTATAATCGATGTTCTTCTAATTGCTTCCAATTCACTTGTATTTTAATAATTGTTTAGCTGTGTTTTAATATTATAGTTTTGTGTGTTTATTTGTACCTGTTTTAAATCTTGTTTTTAATCTTGTTAAAAACAGATGCCTTGTCTAGAAAAAATGGCAAAGTATGAATCAAATAAATGAATAAATAATAAGCGGAGATAGTATACGAAGGTGTGCACCTTATGATTTTGTCTTGAAAAATCTGTAGTACTTTAAAATCAGAAGTGGGAAAGGGCGGTAGTTTATTCCAAACAAGAGTCAAACTTGTTGGGAGCTTGTAAGATAAAGTTACATGCTTTATGGTGGGAATTAACTTTCAAACATGATAGAAAGCTTTCTTGTTCTACAAAATCCTTTACCTTGTAAAAATTCCAGTTTCAGTTATATATCCAAGAATTTTGTGCAATCTCCTATGTTATTGCTTTAATATTTCCTTTTCTGTTCCGTAGCTGAGCTCTTCCATCAGTTGTCCCAAGCATTGGCAGTTCTAACAGATGCAGCAGCAAGGGTGAGTTATTTAGTTCAGTTTCATAACTGCAAGCTTATATTGGCTCTGCCAGTGCACATGGTTGCTTGAAGGACCAAAAATGTATGCAGGCACCTATTTCAGCTGATACTGTGTGGGTCACTACAGATCCACTGTTTGCTCCAGGCTGATCCAGTGCAAGGAAACAAGTGACCTGGTTGCTTGTAAAAAGTAATAAACAATCTGCATCATACTTGGATGAAAGGATAACTCACATAACAGCTTTTTGAGAAATCATGGATTCTGCAATAAAATGATGCACACATAGTATGGATGCACTTCCACATAAGAAACTGCAGAGGGCTGTTTTTACCTATTGATGTGCAAGAAATTGGTTGTGCTCCTTTGGAGAATGGCACTGGTGTTTTAGCATTTTGCCTTTCTCCATAATAATTTTCTAGAATTAAAAAAATAACCAAAGAATGTGGAAAGCTTTCTGATTCAGTTTAATGTAATTGAAATTTTAACACTGCTTTTCTCCTGATAACAATGTCCAGAATGCCTTAAAAGGAAGTAAACAATGTTGGTAATAGTTGTTAGCAGATCAGGGCTGTTTTTTTTTAACATGATGCCATGGGCTCACGCAGCTTTGAATTTTGTTTTCCTCCTTACTTTGGTCTGTTTATCCAATCTAGAGTCAAGAGTGTAAGTGGCAGCTGCTCTGTCATCTGCTTAACGTTATGCATTTGTTAACCTTGGAGAAGAGTTACACTTGCTTTTTTCTCCTATATTTCCTTAGTTAAAGGATTTTTGCGTATGTGATTGCAAGTTTTATTTCTTTCAATATCTTATTTATTGCCTTGTTATTTCTTCAGGCAGCATATGATAAAGTAAGGAAAGCCAAGAAACAGGCAGCAGAAAGAACTCAGAAACTTGATGAAAGGAGGAAAAAAGTTAAGCTTGGTATGTAAATCCAGATTATTATTTTCACATAGGGATTATTGTCTGTAATAGTTTATATCAAAAAGTTATTTGAAAAAGTGAGATCGTCATGTTACATGAGTATTTCATGACCCACATGCACACTGTTTCCTCCTGTTGTAAAAAATATTTGTGTTTTGCTGAATTTGTGAACTTTTTATGCTTTAGATCTTGAAGCCCGGGAAAGAGAGGCCCAGTCCCAGGTCAACAGGGAGGAAGATATCCATATAACTAAGACATTGGAGCAAGAGGTAAGGCTAGCATTCCAAATAAAATGTTGTTCTCTGTTTGTAATGTGGGTCAGATCATGTACATGCAACAGCTGAGAGCTAAATGGATTTGAAAAATTTGTGAAATAAATTATTCTGAGATCCTGTAGGGGAATAGGAATTTAAACTCAGAGCTTCAGAATGTGCGAAGAGTCAGCATAAAGGGATTTATTTATTCAAGAGCTGAATGGATGTAGCTGAGTGGTAGAACATGTGGTGTGTATGCAGCAGGTCCCAGTTTCAGTCCTTGGCGTAATAAGGTGAGAGTCCAATCTGAAAACATAGAAAACTTATTCCAGTCAGTGTAGAGTCTGTACAAAATACTGAGTTAGTTGGAATAGTATTTTCATTTTGTATAAGGCAGCTTTTTATGTTCCTACTACAGTCTTAAAAATAAAAAGTTTTCAATTTGGCTATTGTTGATGGTCAAAATGTAGAGCTAGACTTACCATCTGTCCACTTTTTGTGACAATCTTATTCTGTTTTTTTATGTAAAAATTTAAAGATGCAGATTGTTTTGTGACAATAAATCTCTGTGCAGATAGTCTCATTTTTACTATTCTTTGTAGATTCTACGTTTACGTGAAGAAGGATCCCGCCAACTGGAAGAGCAACAGAGACTTATCAAGGAGCAAATACGACTTGAGAAAGAACAGCGGGTGCATGGTAAGGACAAGCAAGATCAGAGTTTCTGGTCATGTTGTTTGGCTTCTCTTCAGAATACATTTTTCTGTAGTCTTGGCCAGTTTGTTTTTCAGTTGATTGGGGTTTGCAAATAAGAGTATATGGGATCTAGCTTCAGTTTGTAGGATCACTGTATACTGACATCCCATATAAAGACAGACAGCAGGCCACCAGGAGTACCACACAGCACAGCTAGCCACCAAACTCTGTCACTTTGCACTCATAACTACTTCACTTTTAGAGGTAACCTATACCTTTAAATTAATACCACTACCATTTGCACTTATATGGCACCACATTATGCAAATATCTTCATGAATGACATGGAATGCTTCCTCAAGTCCTGCGCACAGAAACGTCTGCTTGATCTGAGGTACACAGATGACATTGTTATCATTTAGACTCATGGACAAGACTGTTGAAGGAGTTTCATTAGAATTTCAACCATTTTACCCTTACCTTCAATCTGAATCCTAAACAATCCACACAAACAAGTTTCTTTTGATTCCACTGTATAGCTACACAGTGCCACACTGTATCAGTGGACATCTAAACACTACACGATACTTAAATGTCTCCATTCTCCACTGAGAACACACTATCAAATCTATTTTTACAGCTAAACCCTCTAGTTCAATTGTGCTTAAGACGCACAAGGAAAGGATGCAAAATTTTCAGGTTTGCAACAGGCTATTCTCAAACTATCCACCCAGTAAGGTTTAAAAAAAAAATCAGTAAGGCAGGACTGATACCCAGGAACCATCAGCTGCAAGATAGACCAAAATATTACAAGAAAGATGAAAATGGAAAATGACAGAAAGCCACTAGTTGTCTCTTACAGCTCCCAGTTGAAACCATTCAACCCATCAAAGAGCTATTGACCAATTCTGGAGAATAATACTGCCTTCTCACAGACTCTGAGTAGCAGGGCTTGGAGACATGACTTTGCCACAAACCCAGATGCCAACTCTATTTGCACATGTACTCTGGCAGTAACATTACAGGTCTTAATAACATCAGCTATATCAGTGATGTACTGACATGCTAATCCTCCAGTGTGATATAGGCCATCCTGTCAGAAGTGCCCCTCTACATTTTACATTGGACAAACAGAATGCTTTCTATGCAAGAGGATAAATGGACACAAATGTGGTTTTAGAAACAGTAATACCCAAACCAGGGACACATTTTAATCTTCATGGACATACAGTCAATGGTCATCAAGTAGCTGTTTGGACCAAAAAATTCAAGAGAAGATTGGAAGGAGAAATAGCTGAGTTGAGATATATTCACAAGTTCCAATCCATTAGCAGAGGTATAAATAGATAATGATTTGTGGGCACACTACATATATTAATATACAAGTCCTCACAACTGCACATGCTTACAAAAGAAATCTAAGCTGCAGAATTTCTCTCTTAAAGGAAACTTATGCAGAATGTATTGCTTTCATACTTCAAGACTAGCAGACATGTTACATCATACACAGCTGTTGGAAGGTTTATGGCCAGTGCTACATTTTGGATCTTTCTCCATCCTATTGCATTCTGATTTTACCCACACAACTGTTTAACTGGTAATACGTCCATGGCTTTAATACGATTTCAACAGTGCATCCAAAGAAGTGGATTCAAATCCATGAACGCTCATGCTGAAATAAATTAGTCTTAAAGTTGCTATTAAACTCTCTCTCCCTCACCCCCTTTTTCCTATTATGCTGAAGCAAATTAACATTACTATCTTTTTTAAGGTTTTAATTTTATAGCACTTATTTTCTGTTTGGTCTGAGGCAGTTGATTTGTCCTTTTGAAATCCCTACATATTGCATAAAGAAAGCATAAGGAATAGTTTAATAGTGTTTATCAAGACCTTGCCAGAATTTGTTAATTTTAGAAATACAGTTGCTGCTTCACATTTGCAGGTTTAACTTTCACAAATTTGATTATTTGTGAGCTTCTCCAACCCCCGCCCTGCACCTCAGGCGCTGCTCTTCTGGGGGAACCTTCCCTCTTGGTGGCTCCAGTCAGGCCATGCAGCCCTTTAAAAACCCACTCCTGGTCCTCCGCAACTAGCCATTGTCTGGCCAGCTAATGATGGCTTGCAGCCCAATTTCTCAGCACCACAAACCCTCTCCCAATGCCCTCACCAAGCTCAAGGGAGGAGATGGACAAGAGAGAGGAAGTATAGGATCACCATGCTGACCCACCCCTTTTCCCTCTCCTTTTCCTGACCTGGTTTGGACTCTGGGTGCCCGTTCTCCGCACCATGCCTTGCATCTCTTCCCAGACACACACACACTTTTTGATATTTGCAAATGTTCCACTTTTGCAGAGGTCCTGCACCTGTAACCCCAGCAAATGTGGAGGGATGACTGTATTTGTTTACCACTTAGTTTACTTTTCTTTGGTTGTCTCTCTGCTCCCCACCCATTACTTCTTTTGCTTTAAATGAGAGTTAATGAGAGTTAAGTATAAGACCTCCTTTTAACTTGTGTTATTTCCAGGAAAATTGCCATCATAGATCCTGTCTACACAGAAGTAGTCTATGGTGGAATTACATTAGTGTGTCCAGAATGCAGAACTGCTTGAATATTTTCATTTAGTAAAAAAAGCTACTTTATATCATCAAAATAGTTTTCGTGGTATAACATTTTTTTCTTTTTTTTCTTTGAGGCAAACAAGATGGGTACAGAGAGGAGGGCAAAGGAACACCTAAGCTCAAAGTAAGACATTCCCCAAAATCTGAGCTATGAAGAAAGATGAGCAACTAACTTTATCATTCCATCAGTAGAAGCCACATGGATCACCTCCAGCCTCCCAGAAAGCTGGACTGTCCCTGGCATCCTCGCTGCTTATTGGAATGATCACTTACTTCACCTTAATGTGTTCCTTGCACTTTAATCTAGAATCTAGGCACTAGGATGAAGGTAATTACATCTGTAACTTGGAATAGTGACAGGTTACAAGACACTACTTGATGTATGTACCAGTTTTCCTGTGTTCTTAAAATATGAACTCTTTCCTATGTCTAGTTGTATCTGTTCATGAGGAGTCTAGAAATGTTTTTAGTATGCCTACAAATATTTATATTTAAATCTATACATATGACATATTTGTAAAATCAAATGCTAGAGTCTCCTATATATTACATCCAGTGTGCTACCTGTGTGAAGCTAATATGTCACTTTTCTCCATTAGCTACGATGGAAATGCAAGAAAGAAGATGAGACTAATGGAGGCTATTCCAAAGAAGTTCTTCTGCAAATTCTACAGAAGGTACTATTCCAAAATGCTTCTTCGCTTTAGTTAGCTTTGCCTTATACTGGCTATATTTACACAGAAGAGTAAGTCAGAATTCTGGTAAATCCTGGTTTACTGTATTGTGTGCTTGTGCACAAAGCCTTGTTTGCTTCTGCCTGGCTCTTCCCACCATTACAAGCCATTAAAAAAACTGGAAATTGTTCATTCAACATACTGTCTGAACCTAGGGTCCTGTGCCAAGGCACCCATTGCAAGCCAGGATAAGCCAGAGATTGGTTTTGGCTTGTTTATATATTATAATTTATTGTAATAGTTAGATTGTATTCTGTAGCAGAAGTTCTTGGAGCAATACTCTTTAAAACAATGTAAAACCACGCAATGTTTTTAAACAATTTAAAATTATTTAAAACAGTTTAAAACTATGTATACTGTGACAGAATTCCACAGTCTTGTTAGGCCATGATCCCTAATCCCTAAAAGCTTTGATAAAAAATGTAACATTAACTTAGTGAGCACACATCAGCATCATTTGGCCTCCATGGGAAGAAAATTCCATAGCCAGGTACTATACCAGAGAAGGCTCCTGTATCCTGGCTTGCTTGGGAGCAATAAACGAGACTCCTAGATTGGAAAAGCACTTTGAATAAACCATACCTGCTCTGTTTAACTGGTTAAATTAATGGGAGGAACCTAGTGGGAGCAAATGGGCTGGATGTATCAATGCACAACTCATTGGTAAACCAGGATTATATGTGGCCCTCCACTTTTGTAGGTGTAAGGGGGGCAGGACCCCTGCAAAAGTGAAAAAACCACAAATATGATAAGCTCCCCAAACTGTATTTAACACATACACACAAAAGTATTTGTACTGGTGGAGTAGCTGGCCATGTGTGTGTTCCCTCACTCACGCATGCATGGGGAGAAGGGGATGGGAGAGTGGGAGGAGGGTGAAGGGAGACACTTGTCCCATCCGTTTCCCCCTCTCCTCCCTGTGTGAGTGAGTGAATGTGCACACCCTCTGTCCTCTCATTCTGTTCCCTTCCTGATACCCACACAAGTGAGTGAATGCATGTGCCCTCCCTTCTCCCACCTGCACGAGTGAGTGAACATGTGTACTCTCCCTGCTTCCCTCATCCCCTTCCTGCCCCCACATGTGAGTGAACACACACGGTCTCCCTCTTCCCATACCACCAGCACAAGTAAGTGAACATGTGCACTCTCAATCCTCATGTCACATCCCCTTCCCGCCTGTGCAAATGAGTGAATGCTTGTGCCCTCACTCCTCCCTTGCCATCCGCTTATCTCCCTCCCACCTGCGCAAGTAAGCATACATGCATCCTCCTTCCTCTCATCCAGATCCCCCCATGCAAGTGAGTGAACATGCACACCCTCTCTCCTCCTGTCGCATCCCCTTTCCTCCCACAAATGTGGCTGGGCCCAGACACTCCCCAAGTTTGATTTCCTCCCAGCAAAACCATGCACAGTCTACAAAGGGTTAACTCATAGATGTAGAGGGCCAACTGTATAGTGAAGCCAGGATGGTAAACCAGGAAGTGGTGAATCCTGGCTTATTATCCCATATGAACATTGTGTAAAATAAATGTTGATGTAAATTTCTTGAGGCTGAAAAATTTACCTGAGGCTACATAATAGGCATGATAACTCCTTTGATTTGTTTTTGTTGGTAAATGAGCATACCAGCAGGAATTTAGTAACTGTCGTACAGTTAATATATTCCTGCATCTTGATTTCTGTATAAGTTTTAACACAGTGATTTGAGTTGTCTCCCCCTCCTCTCCCATGACTGTTACTACATTTTTAGTGACTATTAGTTCTTATTCAGCAACTGATAGGCTGATTTTGTCTGGCTAGGGGTTCCTTCAGTGATTTTTGATGAAATGTATTTGAGATCCACATAATATTGCTGTTCTATTTGGTTTGATTTTGTTCGGACAAGTATGATGTATAAAAGTGAATTCTCTGTGTCTCTTCATCCACTCCACTGAATCACTAACTGCCTTAATAGTATTTCTGTAAAATGTGTCTCATCATAAATTACCCTTTGTTGACATTGAACTCTTATGCCATTTACAATTTTTCTATCATCTATACTTGCAGACTTTGGCTAGATCTTCAAGTTTTAAAACTTGTTGTTTCTCCTGTCAACTTGTATCTCACTTTTTTTTTTTTCCCCCTTCTTGTGGCAGTACGGTGAAGTTCTAAATTTGCTGATTTCAAGCGGGAAAGGGGGAGCGGGAGTGCAGTTGTAGAATTTGCCACTGTAAAAGCTGCTGTAAGTTCTGCGTGTGTGTGTGTGTGTGTGTGTGTGTTTTATGCTGGAATTTCTTGGTGCATCATGGTGGGCATGGTGGTGCAGGAGATACCTGCTGTGAAGGACACAGCATTATAGTATAAACTTTGATTTATTTGTTTGCTTTTTTTTTTCACATAATACATTTGTGTTGCGAAAATGTATATTGATGGAAAGGGGCTTAGAACTGAATAGAAGTGATCTTGTTAGCAGTTGAAGCACTTTCTTCCTGAGCCATTTTAACCTGTAGCAGACTAGAAGTTACTGATGGGGCAGGACCTTCTCCCCTTTTGAGCTGTTCAGAGTCCCAGACCCCCTGTGTCCTAGGGCACACCTGCTGGGGAGGACACAAGGGGTTAGGGGAGGGGGAAACCCTGCTGTTCTATTCAGTCAGAGGTTAAAAGCTATAGCAGGGATTTCCCTCCCCCTGCCACTCCTAATGGGGACAGAGATTCACATGTGAAGCTGGCCACTTTCACCTAGTTTTTGCCCCACTCAGCTACAAGCACCAGTTCAAAACAGTTCCCCCCCTTCATTCCCCTTTTTAACTGTGTGGGGAAAACGGAGGAGTAGTGAAGTCATTCTCGGGCTGACAGGAGGACCAATCCACTACGCCTGGGACTTGATCCTCATGCCAGCTGACGCAGGAGCCGTTCGCAAGCTTTCAGAATTCCGTTAAACCGACCCCCCTGTCCCTTTCCTTCAGTTTTTCTTTACTCCTGCGTGCAGTGAGACGCATCAGACTCCCTCTCCCGAGTAGAACAGTGAGGAAAAAAAAAAAAAAAATAGAAATAGGGAGAAATTAGAGAAGGTTTGTGAAAGAGTAAGTATGGAAAAGACTACAGCGGTGAAACACGTTATGGATGAAGTGATCCGCAGCACCACAGAGTTGGGCTCGGTCACTCTTGTAGATTGTTCTGTCCAGAAGACCGCCGAAAGGAAAGGCTTCGGAGGGCGTGACTGGAGCAGCAGCGCAGGGGGCCGCACAGTGTCTCTGGAGGAAAAATCCGCAGCTGAACTCCAGAAAATATTCCTGTCCTCCAGAGTGAGGCAGATGACCAAAAATATCAAACGCAAAGAGAGCCACGGAGGTGACAAAGGCAGATAAAAAGAAACCTAAAGAAAAACATGGAGTAAAAAAGGTTTTGAAAGAAAATACAAAGCCACTCACCTCTGAGATTTCCGGCCGCCATCTTGGAAAAAAATTTTTCCCATGATGGTCCCGGGGGGGTTCAGCCACTCCCTCGAAGGCTTCGGACGCCATCTTAAGTAGGGCAAAGGCTTCGGACGCCATCTTAGCTGTGACTAAGGCTTTGGACGCCATCTTAGGTGTGGCAAAGGCTTCGGACACCATCTTAGCTGGGGTTAAGGTTTCGGATGCCATCTTAGGTGTGGTGATGCAAGCGCTTACCCCCAAGGGCCCAAGTTCAACAGTGACTGCGCAGGAGCCCCCGCGCTAACATTCCAGTAAGGGCGTACTCAGTACTAGTACAAGATGGCCAAGCTGTGTCAGCGGCAGAGTATGGGCCCTGGAGTGCAGAAATGCGGTGCTTCATGGAGCGATGGTTTGGAACGCGCCGCAGGGGGGGGGCCAGACCCACACCCTTAGCCCTGAACAGGTATCCCTGGGGGGGCCCAAGGTAAGTCAGAGGTCGGGCATAATGGAGGACTCCGACAGAAATTCAGGCTATGATCAAGGAGGCTGTGTCTTCACAGCTCCAAGAAATTTTTACCAAGGCCAGTTCACCAAGTTTCTGCTGAACAAATGAGTATTTGGTAGCCCACACAACAAGCGGTACATAAAAAACAGCGTGAGTTACAATCACAAATGATGGCCAATACCCAGAGAAAGGGGCAGTCAGAAAAGGTTAAATTATGGGGAAATAAGTAAAAAATGAGAGGAATTTAAGGGAAAACCAGTTAAAGAAAAGGAAAATTTGGGAATTGGGGAAAAAAACCTAACACAAAGGGAAAGCAAGGATATTCCCTGGAGAAATCTGCATTGAACACACTAGATTCACTACAGGAAAAGAGGGGTCACCTCTGATATGCCTGATGTTAAACACCTACACTGATAAAGAGGTAGATGAGGAAGACTTGATGGAAGTAGAGGGCACTGAGGTTTCTGATGCTGAGGAAGATGAAAAGATAAATTCGAATAGGATGTTTGAGGCTCACTCCTTCAAGAGTATTTTAAGAAGGGTGCTTCAAACTTGGGCTGCATGACTCTAAGGGAGAAAAGGACAAAGTAGGTAAAGAATGTAGAATATCATCAGTAATAAAAAAAGGGGGTCGAGGTGCATGGAGTTCCCTCTGCCAGATTTGTGCAAAGATATAATTACAGCAGGGTGGAATAATCAGGAAACCCCAGAAAAAATCTGACAGCATGTTAAATTCTTAAAGGTCCCCCCGTGGGCGCTCCTTTGTAGGACTGGTGCCTGGTGCGATTGCCCCCAGGGAGGGAGACACTCAGTTTAAGAAATAGATGAGCGAAGGGCAGAATCTTTTCTGAGGATGGCGCATGAGGCTGCCTCGGCAACGATTGAAGCATCAATAGCTGTTTTCGATGTTTGCCAGGGCAGCAGTGCTGTGGTCTCAAGACATCTTAGAGGCACAAGTCTTCAATTAATGAGTTAATAAAAGCACTGGAGTGGCTCTACCGCTTTGGGAAAAATTTATTGGTGAAGACAAAAAAAAAAAAAAACCAAGGATGCCAACCCTTCAGGAAAGGACAGTAGATAGAAGAGGCTTCAGGAGCTCTAACTACCCCTTTTAAAGGTGTAAGAGCTTATGGTTGTCCCGGGAAAGGGAAAATTAGAATATACATCTGGCAGGTTGCAATGGAGAAAGATTGAAACCACAGTTTGCAGGACAGTATCAAACCAATAGAAGGACAGGGAAAGCTTGGGGTTAATCCCAAGCAAGGTAAACAGCAATACTGACTGTCAACAAAAAG
Source organism: Iguana delicatissima (assembly GCA_948472985.1). NCBI lineage: Eukaryota > Metazoa > Chordata > Lepidosauria > Squamata > Iguanidae > Iguana > Iguana delicatissima. Next base: position 217,867 of record CAOKZL010002066.1, on the reverse strand, counting down.
GGAAAATGGAGGGAAGATTTCTGTCCTTTGGGTTCAGGTGGCCAAAGACAACATTAGACAGGTGGGTCTAGAGGTAGTAACTCAAGGCTACAAAATATTCTTTCACACCTCTCCCAAGGACAGATTTCTTCCTTCCGCGGTACCATAAGGTCAGGACAAACGACAAGTAGTAATGCAAGAAATTAGGCACCTTTTAACATAGGGGCCATGGAAAAGGTTCCAGAATACCAAAGAGGAACAGGTGTGTATTTGGTATTTTTTGTAGTACCCAAACCAAACGGCAAATACAGGCCAGTATTGAACATCAGGTATCTCAACAGGTTTGTGGAATAGAGAAAGTTCAAGATGGAGACATTACAATCAATAAAAGAGAATTTGGAAGTGGGGGACTACTTAGCTTCCATAGACTTGAAGGAAGCATATCTCCACATTCCCATGTGTCCATCCAACAGGAGATACCTGAGGTTCAATTTCCGGAACAATCACTATCGGTTCAAGGTGTTGCCATTCGATCTGGCATCAGCTCCAAGGGTATTTCCAAAGTCCTAGTTCCTCTAATAGCATTTCTGCAGATGCAAGGGGTCAGGTTTTCCCGTTTCCTGGACGACATCTTGCTGAAGGCAAAGTCAGCGTCCAATTTACATCAGGACTTGCAGATGACCATTTGAGTGCTGTCCCTTAAGGGTTTCTACTAAACATTGAAAAAAAGTGTGCTGATCCCAACTATGGAATTGACCCATTTGGGGGCCAAAAATAATACAAGGCTGTGCAGGCTGCATCTTTTCCTCTGAAAAACTAGAGAAGGTAAAAAACAGCGCATCAATTGACGCAGAGCAATTCTATGGATCTAATGCAGCTGGCAAGAGTTCTGGGCACCTTGGTTGCAACAACACAGTTGATACAATGGGCCAGTTTTCACTTGAAACCATTGCAGGGGATTACTGATGAGGCATCCGTGGGCCATCGCGAACAGGTGGCATTACAAAGTAGAAGTGCCTCAGAATATTTGGACTGGGGGATTACTGGTGGCTGAAGGAAAGGAAAGTGGCTTGGGCATACCTTTCCCCAAAAAAAGAATGTGGTGCATATTCAACGGATCCCCGTCTGTGTGGCTGGGGGACCCCCTGCCCAGAGTTTGCTGTGCAAGGCCATTGGGCTATCACAGACAGGCGTTTCAGCATCAACTTCCTGGAGTTGAAGGCGATTTGCCTGGTGCTCCAAAGATGTGTGCGTCTTGTCAAGGGCCACCATGTGGTGGTATTAACAGACAACATGACGGCAAAGGCTTATGTATGCAAGCAAGGAGGGCTGCATTCGGTGCCACTAATAACCGGGGGTGACTCGTTTTGGATGGAGCGAGATGCATTTACAGTCGATTTCTGCAGTACACTTGAGGGGAGTCCACAAGGTTCATGCAGAAATTTTTAGCAGAAATTACATACGCCCCGGAAATGGTCCGTCAAGGTAGAGGTTTTCAAAGAAATAAGCAACAATTTTGGGGCCTTTACAGGTGGATTAGTTTTCTACTGTAGAAAATACTAAAAATGTATTTTCAATGCTTGGAGGCAAAAGTGCTGAGGTGCACGATGCCTTGTAGTTCTTTGGCCACGAGGGACTCACTATGCTTTCCCACCAATCAAAATTGTGCAGAAAGTGCTGGGGGAAATTAATTTAGGAGAAAGTGTCAGTAATATTAATAGCACCGTTTTGGCCGAGGAGGCCATGGTTTCTGTTGCTGATGCAGTTAGTCCAAAGTCCACCCTGCACGTTACCATGCAGGCTGGACTTGTTTAGTCAAGGTTCTGTGAACCACCCCGATCTGAACTGGTTGAAGTTGACAATGTGGAATTTGAGAGGCGACTGCTTACTCAGCAGGGATATACGGAAAGTGTAGTGAATACAATGATAGGTTCCAAAGGGAATCCACACAAAAAATTTACGACAGGACATGGAAAATGTTTTACAAAATGGGTGAAAAAGAAAATTTTTGTAACTGAGGTAGGAGTGACACAAATACTCAATTTTCTGCAAGATGGACTGGAGAAAGGTCTCCGGCCTAACACTTTTTTAAAAAAACAGGTAACGGCGCTGTCGGCATTCCTAACTGAAGACCGCAGTTCGTATGCGAGTCACCCGCATATTAGATGGTTTCTAAGAGGGGCAACATTATCATCTTTTCTTAAGGGGCACAGATTTCATCATGGGATTTAAACTTGGTGCTAAATACACTGACAGAGCCGCCTTTTGAACCGTTAACTGAGGCCTCACTCAGGGTTTTATCTTTCAAAACCGCTTTCTATTGGCTATCATGTCAGCCAGGAGGGTATCAGAACTGGCAGCATTGTCAGTGAATGAACACCTATGTAAATTCGAAAATGACAAGTTGACAGTGGGGTTGGACCCCTCATTTAAACCTAAATGCCTGACATAGCTTAAGCAACAACAGTTAATGCATTTTCCAATTTCTACCCTAAACCAGTTCATCTTTTGGAGAAAAAATGGCCCCACATTAGATGTCCGACTAGTGGTAAAAGCCTTCATCAAGAAAACAAAGAAATTTCGAAAGTCAGACTCACTCCTACTGTCTTTCCAACCGAAAACGCTTGGCCACAGAGCAAGCAAGGCAGTGATTGCGTCTTGGATAAAGACTTGCATTTTCCTATGTTACGATTATTCCAAGCAGCCATGGCATTACATGTATTCAATGGCCACGTCAGTGGCATATGAGTCTGCATTTTCATTGGAAGGTGTTGGTGGAGCAGCAGGTTGGAAGGAAGTGTCCACCTTCATTAAGCACTACAAGATAGATAAATATAGGTCAGCTCAGATGGCCTTTGGGCACAGGGTGCTGCAAGCTGTACTGTAATGATTATTGCCCACCCATGGTACAGCTTGGGAAAGTCCCAGGCGTAGTGGATTGGTCCTCCTGTCAGCCCGAGAATGAAGAGTTGGTACTTACGTGAACGATCATTCTGGGATGACAGGAGGAGCAATCCACACCCACCACTAGGTTAAGTACCGATTTGAATAGGTGGGTTAATAGGTACTGTACGCTAGAAAAGTAAACTGAAGGGAGAGGGACAGGGAGTCGGTTTTATGGAATTCTGAAAGCTTGCGAACGGCTCCTGCGTCAGCTGGCATGAGGATCAAGTCTCAGGCGTAGTGGATTGCTCCTCCTGTCATCCCAGAATGATCGTTCACGTAAGTACCAACTCTTCAATTTCTTGACTGAAATGCTGGGTGAAGTAGCTCTATCTGGCAGTTTGATCAGGGATCTGATGATGTCAGGTTGGGGCCATGCGCCCTGATGACATCTGACCTGTGGAGGTCTAGGGTGATGACAGTCTAGTCCTCCACCCTTCAATATGGCTCTCTCCTCCTCTTTTGCTATTGTGACACAATAGAATACAAGATCAAAATTCAAAACAACTGTAACAGATTGGAGAGCTGGGCCAAGCTAATAAAAGTGCATTTCAACAGAGAGAAATGTAAGGTCCTACACTTAGGCAGAAGAAATGGAATGCACAAATATAGGATGGGGGACACATGGCTGGATAACAGTACGTGTGAAAAGGATCTAGGAGTCTTGGTGGACCGCAAACTGAACATGAGTTAGCAGTGTGATGTGGCAGCCAAGAAAACCAATGCAATTCCTGGTTGCATCAATAGGAGTATGGTGTCTAGATCAAGAGAGGTAATGGTACCACTCTATTCTGCTTTGGTTAGACCTCATTTGGTTAGACCTCATCTGTGTCCAGTTCTGGACACCTCATTTCAAGAAGGATATTGATAAGCTGGAGCATGTCAAGAAGAGGGTGACCAAAATGGTGAAGGCTCTGGAAGCCATGCCCTACGAGGAGCGGCTTAGGGAGCTGGGGATGTTTAGTCTGCAGAAGAGAAGGTTAAGAGGGGACTTGATAGCCATGTTTAAATATTTGAAGGGTTGTCGTGTCATTTTTTTTTTAAAAAATTGGGTTTTATCCACACTGCCCAGTGACTTTAATTTTTAACTTTCCTTGTAGTATGTGCCATGACTTCTTTGTTTGGAGAAACCTGGATTTGTTTTACTTCGTTGTCTCTTGCCTCCCAAGCCCTGTAACATTATGCACCCTGTCAGTTTATGGCATAGAGAGAGAAAGAGAGAGATGGAGGTGGGATGAGAAACCTGGATTTGTTTTACTTACGTTGTTTCTTGCCTCCCAAGCCCTGTAACATTATGCACCCTGTCAGTTTGTGGCATAGAGAGAGAAAGAGAGAGATGGAGGTGGGATGAGAGGGAGGCTGTGGAATCAAAATGATATGAGTTTAGCCAGGAGTTGGGCAAGAGTCCAAGTTTAGATGAAAGGGTTTTTGGGTTTTATCTAGCACTGCAATTAAATTCGGCTGTGACTGTTCCTCTGTTTTCCTAGGGTTTGGTTAGGGAAACATGGCTCTATGAAATGGAAGGTAATGTAATTGCAACTTTTTAAAAATATTTTAGGAGATGGCAGTGAAAAATGAAGTTGGACTGATAAATAATCCTCTGAAAATCACTTGGCTAGAGGGCCAACCGCAAGGCAGCACAATGTATGCTGATGGCACCATCCAGCCACGAATATCCCAGGTAAGGCAGAGCAGATTGCTAATGCTCTGTGTGTGGTTGCGTGCGTGTGTGTGTGTGTGTGTGTGTGTATGAGAGAGAGAGAGAGAGAGAGAGAGAGACAGCACGCGTGTGGGAGGAAAGAGTGCTGTTTCACCTCTGCATTAGGAAAGTGTTCCTATTCTTTATTGTCGCATTTTTATCATGGGACAAATTCAATAAGGCTTTTATGAGCTGTCTATTTTTGTATTTGTTTGAGTTAAATCAACCATAAATCTGCCTTGATTTTATAATTTGTATAGACAGTCTATGCTAGGATATCAGCCAAACTGTTGCTAGTTAAAATTGATTTAGGAAGAATGTCACCAGCCTTTGTTGTGCTGGGTTTGGGTCACTAAAGGTGGACCTGTGCAGTTTATGAAGTGCAAGCACGGGGAAAAGATGCATATGAATATCTTTTGTAAATTGTACAAATGAACACATTTCTTCAACATATAAGTTGTACTCTTGTTATGTTTGTGGAGGTGGCAACATTTTTAAGAAACATATCAGTGAAGTTCACTCTGTAGATCTGTTGTTGTGGTGCCTTCAAGTTGTTTCTGATTTAGGGTGACCCTAATGTGAATCTGTCATGGGATTTTCTTCAAAATTTGTCCAGAGAAAGTTTGCCATTGCTTTTCTCTGAGACTGAGAGAATGATTTGCCCAAGTTGTCCCAGAGGGTTTCCATGTGTGGGCAGGGATTCAAACCCATATCTTCTATTAAAAAGGGGAGGGGTAATTTCTCTGATATTTTGTTCCCCTTTACAAAGAAGAAAAAGATGTCAATTTTAAAAATAAATCTCAGAAACATAGTTCCGTCTACTGTTCCTAGGCAGACTGCTCTCCTGTTCTTGTTTGTGATAGATTGAGTTGGTGTTTTGTAGAGTCAACAATGGGTCCTGTATAATGTAGAATCATGAGAACCTCCATTTTATTTTTTACAGTTCTAATTTTTTAAAACTCAGTCTTATAAGTTAGGGCAGCTAATATTAGTTGTGAATGAAGTAAGAATCTACATCAATTAAAGAACATACGAACAAAACAAGGTATACAGATGAAATTAGGAGATGTGGGGAGCAGGCAAATATAACTTTAAAATGTTGGTCTTAACCAGTGTGGTATAGTGGTCTGAGATTGAACTTGGACTCTAGGAGGTTGGGGTACAAATCCCAGCTCAGCTATGGAAACCTTGGGCAGTCACACAATCTTAGAGCAGGGCAGAAGAAAGATCTTTTGAACAAATCTTGCAAAGAAAACCCTATGAGATGGTTGCGATAAGTCAGTGTCACAAAAAAAAGAAATTCTTGTGCATTTGTGGGCTTCCCAAAAGCTGCTGATATCCAGTATTTGAACAGTGTTGGACTAAAAGAGGCCTTTAGTTTGCTCCAACATGGTGGCTCTTATGTTTTGAAGCAGGGGTGGGCATATGGGGAGGGCAAAGGGACCATTCCCACTCTTTTAGTGGGCTGCTTTGTCACATGTTAGTGTAACAAATGATGATGCATCACTTTTGGCTGCCATTTTGGCTGATTGATTGAATGGTTGATTGATTGATTGATTGATTGATGACTTTTCTTGACATTTCAGGGGTCTGGGGCATTGAAGGGCTCTGAAAGGGTGAGGAAATAAACTGTTGCATTTGCGTCAAGTGTTAGGTCCATCGGCTCAATGTCAGGTGAAAAATTGCTGGAAAATCACAATTTAAAAAAAATTGTTTTAGTCTCAGAGCCTTGAGGGGGTTTCAGAGCCACACTTTAGAATCCCAAGTGGCATATGTGGCCATGAGCCATGTATTGCCCACCTCTTCTTCCTGCTTTCTCTTTTTGATCTCTGCTATTTATTCAGAAGCTTAATCATAATCATGTACACACGCACACCTTTCATCATGGCCTGGATATCTTCTCCAGCACTGCGTAGGTGAGAAAGTAGCAGTTGTGTACTTAATAAGCAGGTGTTTTGGCAGCTTCTTGGGAGAAGCTATTGTTTTGCATGTTCTTTTGTTTTGCTAGCTGGTTTCTTGGTACTCGATTCCAAGTGACATTTCCTGAGAAACTACCTCTCAACTTCCCTGAGGTTTTGCTGGAGCCTGGGTGGCTCCAGCTTAGGTACCCTTGCAGCTCTCTGTGAAAGTTTGCTTCCCTATCTGACTCCACAGGGCTGGCTGTTTACAGCCACAGATAGTCCTGCCTGGAGTGGAGTAAGTAACTGATTGGTTACATGGAACTGGATGGACTCCCAAAAAAACTTCAGCAGGGATAATTTTTTCCCTTCATGACAACATAGACAAAGATGTCACAAGCAGGCCCCCACGGAAGTCCTTGTTGTCAAGTCCCTTTGTTAAGAATGGAAGAGCAACAGCTGATTCTAGCCAGAAGCCCTTGTTTGCATTTAGGTGGAAGAATTTTGGCTGCACATAGTGCTTCTTAAATCTCTGGCTTGTGACTCAGTTTGTCTTGGCTGGTTTCCATTGCAACAGTTCTGACTGGGAGGCTGTAGTTTGCCTGCCATACAAGATTAGTATGTCTTGAGCTGAGGGGTAAGGACACCTGGGAGCTGTGATTTATGTTCATAGCTGTGTCACGGTGAGAGAATTGCAATAATAAAAAAGAGAAAGGGCCTTCCAGCTACCTTCAGCATTGTAGAAGTTGAAACATTTTGTTCTGAGATCTTCCATAACTCCATTAGTAAGTTTTATTTACTTGGGGAAGCAACTTGGGGGGTACAGTGGAAGTGGATTGCCAGCTAGAAAGAGTAACATGAGTGCATCTATCAGAGTGGAAGAAATAAGTGCTTTTTCCTGAAGGAGGAATTTGCCCCTTAACTAGTTAGCGTAATAGAGAAAACTGGTGCTACCGGCATCAGTATTCATCAGGGCTGAGTTTATTACCAAAAAGTTGACATAGCTTTGAATCCTGAGGGGTTTTTTTTAAAGTAATGAATTCTGTGCCGTATCCTAAAATCTTTCCAATAAATCCAAATTCTACAACCTAAGTTATGTAAGTAGAATAAGCAGGCATATATTTGCCTATCTTGTGGTGTTGATGTGTGCCTTCAAGTTGTTTCCAATTTATAGAGACCCTAAGGTGAATCTGTCATGGGGTTTTCTGGAGGTTGAGAGTGTGTGACACTCCCATGGTCCCCCAGTGAGTTTCCATGGCCAAATGGGGTATCAAACCCTAGTCTCCAGGGATGTAGTCCAGCACTCAAACCACTAGACTACACTGGACTATATTGTACCCATGTGCAGATGGAAATGAGATTCTTCATTATAAAACTTGAAAACTGTTTTGAAAATAAATTCCCATGATTATGCAGAATCTCAAAACTGTGAAAAGATTCCTTATGAGCTGGGCATAGACTGTGGGCAGTGTACCTTTGTACTTTTGATCTATGACTATCAGAGTTCCAGTCGAGCTAACACTTTGATAATGAAAACATTTTCTTCTTGTTGTCCAGTGCTTGTAAACATGTATCCCCACCCTTCCTGTTTCTGTAGAATTACTTCTGTGTGACCTCACATTCCTTCCATCCAAGAAAACAGTGCTCTCCATAGAACCTATCTGAAATTCAGTAGACAGACCATGAATGTGCACACTTTTAATTTAATCTTCTCTTTCTCCTACTCTTTTCAAGCTATATTGTTTTTCCTCATTATATATTATGTTAACACTTATCTCAGATTATTTCTTGCATCAAATATGAGGAAGAGTCCTGAGGTTAAAATTTGAATTAGTACTTATTCCATTATTTCCACTTGTCCTGGGATTGTTCTGTTCTCTGTTACATTCATGTCAGCATATATATCTGTCAGTCTCTCAGCTAATATCTATTGACCGGCTCTGAGCTTGAAATCTTGTACAGTCCATTAAGCAGGTAGTCCTGTGCACTCTGGGTGGGCAGCTGAGAAATCATGGGATACTTCCAAATTCTCTGTCTCTCTCTTTCTCTTGGCAGATGGAGTGCTTCTTGGATCAATGGCAGTGGCAATTTGCACTGCTGTTGCTGTTTTGCCCACAGCATTCCATGGATAGTCAAGGCTAAATTGAGGCATTTTGGAGACATGGCAGAGAAAGATGTAGATCCACAGACTCTGTGTTCCTCTAACATGCCTCAAACTAGAGCTGGTACCACTAATTAACTCCCATTCTTTTCAGTGTGGCAGTGAACGAACTGCAGACAAGGGAGAAGTGAAAAACACCCTCTTGTCTCCCATTCTTAGTACAGTGAACTTGACAGGCTTTGATTGCAACAGTAGTTCTTCTGTGTTCATACCTCCACTGTACTCAGGATTGATCTGCCTTTGTCCTGACAAAAAGGTATTACTTCTGTTTGGCCTGCACTGTCATCCTGATTCACCTAAAGGAAGCATCCTTTGGCATTAACCAGTTTGTCAGCACACTACTTAATGCTGCCTATTCAGTGGCTCTTTTATGTTACAAGAGTGACAGAAGAACAACTTTTTCCAAAGCTTATTCACATAAAGCAGACATTGACAGTGTCTGATAACAGAAGGTACAATCCTGACACTGACAATGAGACACAATTGCTGTCATTTCTTTTTATACTTAGATGGGAATCATTTAGCATGCTTGTTGAGAAGCCATGCTGCTAAGTAAAGTAGAGCATGCTGTGCATTTTGAAATGCTGCTTACCTACTTTTTTAAGATGAGGAGATAAACCCTTAATTTGCATCTGACTCTAACTTGTTGATATTGTTCAGCCAGAAGCTGAAGCAAGATCGAGAGTTGGCTAACTCTTAACATATATCAGGTTTTTTTTCCTTGATGGCACAGTCAGAATCTTAGCTATGCAGAAGTGGGTGGAGTTCAGAATGCAATACAAGCATTAGTCCTGTGATGAGACATACTATATGTGATGCTGGTCACGTGTTCAAACAGGCATGCCTAAGTCAGCTACTTTTATTTTAGAGAAAAGGCCACTGCAGGTCCCCCATCTAGATCGGTCCTTACATACCTTTCAGCCTACTTTTTACAAACAATGCCTTCCAGGGAAAATGGCAGCCAGACAAGAGGTGCTTCTTCAGTAGAAAATCGGCACTTGAGGGCTACTTTTCCATTAAAATAAAAGTGGCCAAGTTAAGCATGTTTATATTTTGGCCCTGAAATAGTATTGAGCCCAGCATAGTGGAAGGATAGGACTTGGAATCACGCTACTGCTTAGTTTCTTCAGAATAAAGTCTCTAAACTTGCTTCCCAAGAGATGCTTTTAGCACTACCAGTCAAAGACATTGTGCAATTATTTCTTCCTTTCATTATGGATGTTTTGTGTGGAAGAAAAGACAAAGGCACTGGAAAAACACTGGAAGGAAGACAGAAAGGTCTAGATCTCTGCCCCAGTAAAATTCCACAAATGAAGCAGAGAAGCTGAACAATGAAAGTCTCGCTTTGAGTCAATAACTAACAACCTGCTACTGGAGACACCTGATTCTGGCCCTGGGGCTTGCAAATTATTATTTCTTGTAGAAGGCTGTTGAAGAGTGGGTTTTGTTTGCAGGGGTATGCAGGGCAGAGCAGTAGCTGTATTACTTTTCCTTCAAGACCTTTTTCATGCTTTTCCTAGACATAACAAAGTAGGGGTTTCTCCTTTCTCTTTGCCACTATATTAATGTTTGTCAGTAGAAGTTAAAGGAGTTGCTATGAATGTAGAGTAAATACTTTTAATAAGGATTAAAATATACACTCTCTTTCACATTTTACATTGGAATATTGATAGCATTTTGCAGAAGCACTTGTTCCACAGTAACAGCCCCTGTCCATGGTGATGAATACAAAGGATAACAATAATTCCTTTATGGTATGAGTTCCTAGTAGCTTAAATATGTTCATTAATTAGAATTAATGTGGGAAAATGTTTACTGACATAAAAGCAGCTAATCTTCACCTTCACATTCACTGTCTCCACTTCACTAGCACACTTCTAGGCAGTTGCTTTCAGTCTTTGAAATAGCTTATGTGCAGTGTCTCTGAACTAGAGGTATCAGATATTTGGGAGACGAGATTACCCAAGTGAGCGTCTCTGTCCCTTATGATAAGAGCCTCATGCCACGCCACCCATGCTTTTGCTTACACACCTTTGTTTTACAGTCCAAATGTAGCAAATGTCTTGCCTGGCCATGAAGATGAGATACTCCAACAGTTCTAAAGGACAAAATTCAGGGTAGGCTGCCATGTACCAGCAAAGAATGGCCAGTAGTCCAGTAAGAATCTTTCCTCTGGTTAATTTAATAGCAAATTCTGTTTCCTGAGTGTATGCAGAACATCGTCAAGGAGTGAGGGCCCAAAATCCAAAGTGAAGGAAAAGAAGGGGTCTGAGGGATCTGGAAGAGGTTTCCCAAGCCAAGAAGAGGTTTCAGAGGGGTACCAGTTTGTGTCTTGATTTGTGCAAAATAGGTCAGGTGATGTTTGAGTTGCCTTATGGGAATGATGTAAAATGATTGGAAAGGAGAGATTTGCAGAAGGATCTGCATGGTCGATTATATTGGGGCAGCTGGCACTGTCCAGATACAACCGAGGTGGCTTTGGAGGAGGCTGTGGCTTTGTGGCTAAGTTTTGCTCACTCTGGCAGGATAAGTAGGTGGACTTCCCCTTCAGGTCTCGTAGGAGCTCCTTTTGGTTGTAGTGTCCAGTGTTGTCTATTGTTTGACTGTCATGATTCAAGATAATGACTTGATTGCCCAGCTTCTTATGCCTCCTGAGTGACAGACGTTTGAAAAAACCCGAGGACCTGATGGATCCTCTCCGCCAAGTGTCCATAATGAAGAAAGTGATAAGAGGGTAATGGTGATAGTTAACTGCACAGTGATGGCTTAGAAGATTTTAGTCTCTAGCTAAATTGAAGCTTTCGGTCAGTCAGCTCTTATTCCCTGGAAGAGAGAACAAGAGAGAGAAGAAAAGAAGGGGGAAAAACCCAAGCTGACTCCTCCTAATAGACCCATTCACTCTTAGTACCCACCTGCATGTTAAAAGGAAAAGGCTATACTAAAAGTGATTTACCAAGGTTACAGATTTTACTGTTCTGGATTTTTTTATTACGTACACTAGATGTACATTGGAAATCTTCTTACCTTAAAAGTGGGCTAAAATAATTGGAAATAAGAATAATTTTGGAGTAAAGGCTGGGTAATTTTAGTACATATTTACTCTTAAAGACAAGATGTAAGAAGAAACACACAAAAAGCACTAATTGTGAATTTTAAAATCAGCCCTTAAGTTTTCAGGTATAAATCATGGAGTTTTTCTTGTGGCCCTGTTTTTCAACATACTTTCAGTTAGTCCCTTTTAGAACACTTTTTTCTTATTCTGCCTTCTTACAGGATTCCTTCTATTTTATAGTTTTTTGTCTCTCTCAACATGAGTTCAAGCCCACAGACCACCATCCTTAAGTTATTACCTTTCCCATTTCTTATCTGCCATTCCTTGACTTCTCCCTCCTACTTGCCTTATCTTTCTAATGTTGACCACAAGCATGGCTTGGCACGAAGCATAAACTGTCAGATCAACAGAGTTGAAAATCAGTGGAGGCATGCCATTTGTCTAACAAATTTACCCAGATTCTAAAGCATAAGACAGCATCAATATTTTTTAAATATTCAGTATCCCACAGTAAAAGTTTACCATTAGCCCCTCTTTGTTAACTGATATGCAAAAAGATGCTTTTGAAGAATTTGTAAATCAGTAGTGGGACTTAATAGTCATCAAAATGAAATTTAGAGTTACTACTTACTGTTAGATGAAGCAACAGGAAGTTAGCCAAGAAGGAAACTCTGAAGGGAGTGTATCCAGCACAGTTAAACACATACTTGTTTCAGGGATATTGTGCATTGGCAGTCTTTTAAAAGGTCCATCCAATTTGTCTTTTCAGTTGTCTTCCTCTAGAATACCTTTTTTTGGTGTTGTTCTTCATTCGTCTCAGTCAGCTACTCATATGCTGCTGGTGGTAATTCCTTTGTGTGTGTTCTGTGCCAACCCCTTGCTGACTCAGTCACATCAGAAACTGGAATTTACCCTGTTAGTTAATTGTCAAGATTGCAGGAAGTAGGTGTGTGGATCTGAAGCATAAGCCTACATGTGGTGCCAAAGGCAAATTCAAAGCTTCTGTGGAGCACTTGAACTACTTTCATTAGCATCAGTTGGAAAAGAAAGATAGAGAAGTATGATAGAGGCCAGTAACATTTAGTTCTATCTGCCTAGCTCCAGGTTTAAGAAACTCATTGAATTCTAGCTATTGTTAGAAATGGAATTTCCTCTTATTTTGAAATGAGAAGTGACAAGTGATGAAATACTTGTGACTCACATGCAGAACCATGGCAGCTGATTAGTAAACCTGATGACCCAGAAGCTCTTAAGAGCCATAGCGGGACCATCTTTGTGTTGAATGTAACTGGTGAGTTGCCCATTAAACTTGTCCTCATATTCTTTCTCATGGGATCGTAAGGCTGAAGAAGCCTGGACATTTAGTAGCAACATCTTCAATGGCTATTTTGAATTTTCTCTTGACCCCAAGCATCTGCCTTTTTAACATAAATCTGATCTCTCCCTCTCTTTCTCTTTCTCTCTTTCTCTTTTGGTGCCAGCAGGCGGGTAAGGAACTTATAAAAGCCCACTTTATTAAATAGTAAATTTCTTTGCATCCTTTTCATTCTCGTAGAGGCACATGTAAAATGAATATTGAATTAAAACCTAATTTCCTATCATATTTGGGGGATATTTCCATGTAAGCTTATGCAAAGAAGTGATCTCTTGATGCAATACTAGCTAGGGTTCATATTAGCTCAGGGAGGTAAATCCCCACTCAGCTATGAAGCCCACTGTGTATAACCTAATCTACCCCATAAATTTACTTGTGGAAATGAAATTTGTGTGCTGGTGGCCCTTGTGTACACAGATATAAATTCCTTTCAGTCTGAGTGGTATAAAAATATAAATAGTAATTGCATTTATTTCTGCATTATATGAAGACGTACTGATGCAGTTTCCTAATTGTTCTAGAGAAGAATTTTGTTCATTGCCTTAATGTTAAAAAAGCTCTTCCATTTAGCACAAGCAAAATTATGGGAGCTGTCATAATTAGTTGTTTCCTTCTTTCTTGGCTAGGGAAACCCTTAATCTTCTGTATTCTAGAAACTGTTGTTGTTGTGTGCCTTGAAGTCATTTCCAGCTTACAGCGACCCTAAAGTAAACCTGTTATGGAGTTTTCTTGGCAGATTTCTACAGAGAGGGTTTACCATTGCCTTCCTCTGAGTCTGAGAGAGTGTGACTTGTCCAAGGTCACCCAGCGGTCAAGTGGGGATTTGTACCCTGGTCTCCCAGAGTCCTAATCCACTACTCAAAGCCACACCACCGCACTGACTATCCATAGAATCTGTAATAATCTGTGTTGTACAATATGTAAATATAAAAGAGGATATTTATCTGTCAGAGCTACAGCTCTGGGATTATGAAATCTGCACACTTAAGGGGACACTATTATTGTTTTTTAAAACAGATTTATGAAGTTTGGCTTTAAGCAAACATATTTAAACTAAAGGTCTCATCTTAACTAATTAGGTGGGCAAGTTCCATAACCAGCATCTAACATTGCATTCAGTACAGTGTGAAGCGCAGGAGGAAATGTCTGAGGGTCAGAGTTAAAGAATCCCCCCCTCCCCACATCCAGTCACAAGTATGATGTAGATAAACCTCATCTTCGTAAGACTTATTGGGCACACAGAAGGCATGGCTACAGTCCACAGCAACGGTGGCTTTTTTCAAAAGTGTGGGGCAGAGTATATCCAAATATGACATCTGTAGCAGCTGTGGGTCAGCCGTTCTCAACTCTTTTTGGCCATGGCCCCCTTAGGAGCTCTTTTCAGGTTCCCCTCTCAAACAGGGATGCAACATGAATAGATAGATGTAAAATCATTTATTTTTGAACACCAAGAAACTTTAGTATTCTAATATACTGGAATATTCCAATATACTGGACAAACCTTTAAGAAAGACTATATGAAATTAAACATCTCCAGTGGAGACTGAGCAGATGCCTCTAGACAATGTCAAACACCGTTTGAATCCTGTGTCTGAACATGCTTTCATTAATCACTTAGTTTAGGGCTAATATTGATCAGGCAGCTAATAGGTGAATCTGCCTAATGTTGTGCTCCTAGTGAGATATAGTTAGTGGTAAGGGATTCTATCTATAATGGAAAAATTTCCCTATCTATAAGAATGTTCATTTAGTCTGTCATGAGATTGATGGAATTTTTGCTTGGGTTGGTTGCATTAGTGGTCTTTTATAGCCTATTTTCCTTGTTTCTCTCTTACACACACATCATCTGGTGTCATCAATCTGACTTCTGTTTTGTGGACCTTCATTGCCTATATATCTCAAATCCAGACTGAGAGAAAAATAATGTCCGTCGCATGCAATTGGAAGTCCTTTTATATTACCCTGGCCATACTTCTGTCTGTCTGTTTGTCTCTCCCTCTCCCTCTTCTCTCTCATAGCCTCAGGAGATGAAAGGCAGGGGGGTGCTGCGTCATATAGGATCAGCTATTGGGTGAAATACAGTGGGACTTGTCCAGCGGTGGAATGCACGCCATTGACCAAATGGGTTTATCCTGACTGTCCTCCCTCCTAGTATGTACTGTATAGTTGGGGGAAAGAAATCCCGATACATGAGTGGAAGTCCACTTAGGTAACATTGGTTGCCATCCTTTATTCCTTCCCTCTGCACTGTTAAAGCATTAAGAGGTTCTTCTGTCAACCTTGT
The DNA here is from genome assembly GCA_948472985.1 of Iguana delicatissima. Lineage (NCBI taxonomy): Eukaryota > Metazoa > Chordata > Lepidosauria > Squamata > Iguanidae > Iguana > Iguana delicatissima. The sequence continues at coordinate 202,476 of CAOKZL010002066.1, read as the reverse complement.
ACCTCACATTGTACTCATGATCCCATACATGATCATAGGGGTCTAAAGTTTACTTTGAAGCCTTAAAGCTTTTATCTTTGTTAGGGGCACTGGTGTTTTCATGGCTGTGGACTCTCTTTTTAGGTGTTTGTTCCCTATTAGCTGTAGTAACCCATCCCTCAGTTAAGAGTTTTCAAAAATTCTCAAGCCTTGTCAAGCTTGAAAGCACACATGGCCTTCAGCAGACCTATTATCTGTTATATATATAGACATACAGAGCTCTCTACACATTACCTTAGTTTCAGGAAGCAGCAGTTATGTTCATAAGAAATCTCACCATTCTCCAAAACAGCTTTGAGCTTTATAGAAAAATAAGTATTTTAGTAAATAGTATGTAACAGTCTAGAAGATTATATTATATGTATCTCTCTCTCTCAAGTTGACTTGGCAGAATCTTTCAGATACTGAATTTTGGCTAATATTCTTTGGGTGTCGTAAACCAGAGTGATTAATTCTCTTTGAAACCATTTTTTCATGTACAGTTTGACCATTGTAATGATGATGATTCTAATTTATATATAAAAAAAGCACACTTGTGATTGTAAGTGCTGATAGCTGAACAAGAGCTACATTCTGTGCAACATTTGTTCTGTTTATATATTTGGAAAACTTCAACATTTAGCAATTTAAATTTGAATTCAGACAAAAAGACTACATAAATTTCTTACTATACTGTGAATCAAATATATTGCCAGTATTACAACTGTCTTGATTCTGCATTTTCGTATACTGCTGTGAGATGTACTTTTTCCTTGCACCTCTGTGGGAGAGGATGACCTCTCTCTCCCAATCTCTCTCTCTAATAGTGTCGTGACTTTTGAAAGAGGAATTCCGCTTAACATTAATTGCTATCACCGTTTCCTTAGGATTCAGTCGTCTCAGAGCGGGATTATGAAAGCCTTGTGATGATGCGGATGCGCCAAGCTGCTGAGAGGCAGAAACTGATTGAGCAGATGAAGCGAGAAGATGAGGAAGAGTCATGCACGTAGTACAAGGGGGAAAAGTGTTATTTGGTGCTTTTGCTTATGTTTCTAAGTTAAGTCAATAAATACCCTTTTTCAAAACAAGTGTATTTTTCTTGGAAGAATAAACTGATCAAGGAACTGTATCAGCTGGGAGATGTACTGCTTAGACGTTCACAAATAATAACCATCCAGCCCTTTTGAAAGAAGAGTATATGCTGTGTCTGTTCCCAATTGTGTTTCTCTTCCCATCAATAAAACATGAGCTTGGGTACCTACAATTCCAGTTATCTAGAAACTGCCAGAAAATACTACCAGCTCATGTTACCTTCACAAATTGGCATAAATTATACAGATGCTTTACTGTGTTTATGTAGTGTCTCTTCACTCCACCATTTTGTGTGTAAAGACCCCAAATCATAAATCTAATATATTGGGTTAAAGAGGATTTCAGAAGGTAATCCTGAAAAAGAAACTTCACTGATACAGATTGAAGTGTTATTGTATAAAAGAATAAAAGGCTTTGTGTTGAGAGAAAGAATTCAACAAGAGAATCAAATTGTATTTACTACATTTTTAGGCTGAAGAACACCACAAAGTATTCCAAAGAAAATGTCAAGTCCGTTTTGTTAAATTCTTTATTATTTTTCCAATTACTTCAGGAATGACTTTAGTATACATAATTCAAAATAATCTCAGCAATGAAAGCGCAACTAGTACATTTATAAAACTCATGTTGAAATATTTGTAGGGTCTTCTGCTTGCAGTGTAAATGTAAACAGTTGAAATCCACATATCACAGCCTCAGAATTTTCGATGACACTGTAGCTTATTTTGATTTTGAATGTATGTCATGCATAATTGTGACTAACTTGTTCTGTGGCAACTTTGTATTAAGCCTTTGCAGAAATGACATCTTCTGATTGATCTTGCCACTATCTGCATCACTTAAGGCTATTACTTGCCTGCTTGCTACTACCTAGTAGCAACAAATGGGCATAACACTACAATACTGGCATTCAAATCAATACTAAAAATGATCAGTCTCTAGGAAAGTTCCAACCTGCCTTCCCTTGAAACTAAACTTGGCCACCTTTGTTTCCTGTAATATTCTTGAAGTGATGGCTGGGTTTCTTAATACAGGGTTTTGACTAGCTCTGCCTTCAGAATGCCTAAACATGTACAACACATTTGAAAAACAATGCCACACCTATGCTGGGTGGTTTACAGCAGTATTTTAGGCAGGCAGATAATTTGGGGTCTCTCTACTTTCTTTGTGGAGACACCACACCAGTGTCTGCCCCACCCCTGTCATGCTGATCACTCGATAACCACATTTCTCCAATTTGTCCAAGACGATCCGGGGGGCATCCTGCACATAGTATTCCCAGCTGTTGTAACAAAGATATAGAGACAATGAGAAAAGTGCAGTTTTCCACAGAACATCAAAGAAAGTATCCACACTGATGGGGATCCCATTGAATGCTGAGATTCTAGCAACAAAGTATGTACAAGATCTGTATCACAGATTTATGTTTTTTCTAAACTTTTATGCAGATTTTGAAAATGGAGCAAAAACAGTCAAGGGACATGAAAAATCGCCCATTATTTTCCCAGTGTTTCACGAATATATACACATACACACACTCATACATTGTTTAAATCTAGTCATAATAATCACAACTTTCAAATTTCCTACTATACTGGACGGGAAAGATCTCTGAATTCCACTGGGACTCATTTAATCGAAATAATGGAAACAAGGCTGGATAGCAAAGCCATTCCCACTGGTTCAAATGGAGATCCTGCACTCTAACTGGTTCAAATGAGATCATCCACATGTGCCTGTTATTTTAGAGCAGATCCATACAGATTTACCATATTATTTACAAAATTTGTGGGCTTGCTTACAGCATGAAACTTCCTCATCTCATGCCATAGCCAGACCAACATGGATAGTAAGTACAAAAAAAAAGCTCATCTTGTCTGTGAAATCTTCAGGGTAGATTTTTTTTCCAGTTTAAAGATCAAGTTGCAGAGGTACATAGAATGCACACACTGAACAATTAAGGAAACATAGCCTCATTAAATATGAAGCCTACAATTTAGGAGTCTAACTGCTAAAGTGATTAGAAACGGAATGCAAATTGACCGTATTCTGGTTCTGCTACCTCCTTCCTTTACCCAAACCAATAAAGGATAATTAACACCTAGAAAATATTTTCAGCATTGCTGCAGTCCTTGCTGTACAACAGGAGTAAACAATCTGGACTACATCTCTCACAACATACGATTACTGTGTTTGGGACTTTGGGGAGTTCTAGTCCCAAACCTCTGGAGGTCATTAGGTGGCTCACCTGTGCCATATAGCTTGTTTTAGAGATGGGGCTGCATATCTCAATGGTGAGTCCATGTTGTACACCCAGAAGATCCCAGATTCAGTCCTCGGTACTTTTATTTGCTTAGTTCTTGTCTGGCTAACTACAGTTGTACACTGCCTTTCTGACAATGCATTTGAAATAATTTATATTTTTAAATATTAAGGCATTTTTTAAAAATACCAGCATGACTTGAAAGAAATATATACAGCAATGTCAGGGCCAATGCTTCATACACAGGAAACTACAATTCTATCCCTGCCACCATGGTATAAGGACACTGTCATATGCTGAGTGAGAACATTGGTTATCAGACTGGCACAGCTTACCAACATTTCAAGCAGGAGATGCCAGAGACTGAATGTGAACCTTTGGCATGGAACACATGTGTTCAGTGGTAAGAAATGCTAGGAAAAAATGTAACTGCAGAAACTAGCACTTATTTGAGTAGATAAGATTGGGAGGGATAAAGCAAGTATAGAGTAGCTTTCTTTATTTAGATAATTTCTGCCAACATGCTCAAAACCATTCAGTAAGCTTGTAGCACAACTCAGGTTATTTGTAGAAGAAGTTGCATGTACCAGGTTTAATCCTCAGATGTTCAGGTCAAGCTGAATCCTTGGAAACTCTCTGGCTATCAGCACATGAAACAGTAAACCAGATGGAAGTACTGGACTCTGATTTAAGACAGCCTCCTGCATTCTTACCATCCAATAGACCAGTAGCGTTGGATACACCATGATAAATGCAGGAAGCAGGGTATGAATTAAATTAAATTAAAATTAGAAACATTTTCTGGCTTACTCTAAAAGACTATTTGTAAATGTTAATCATTCCATTAATATTCACTGAAATTATTTTATAGAAAGATAAAATATTAAGAAGAACTAAATATTTAATTATCATTTAGTAACATGTTAATAGTACAGCTATAATTTTTTTTAATTTTATTTTTATTAAAAGTATCAACATCCATAAAATAAAAAAAAAACACAAAAGGAAAAAAAGTAATGAAAGTAGTTGAAAAAGGTTGAGTACAAACATTTCTGGAGCAATGACATACACTTTACAAAATTACATTCAGTTTTTTAACTTAACACTGATACTTTTTTTAACCCATGTTTCCCTTTCTTTTTTCTTTTTATATACATTTCAGTTGAAACAGAAAAGAAAAACGAATAAATGATTTTTTCCCCTCTCCCTTTCCTTCTCCTTTTTTAAAGGAAAGGAGAAGGAAAAAGAAGAAAAAGAAGTTCCCTTTTTCCTACCCGAACTTGAAACCTATTTCATTATCTGTTACTTACACTTTCTTCCCCTTTATAGTAATCCCAAACAAATACTGAATACTCTGCTCAATTTGATGGGTTTTCTCCTCATCCCATGGAACTTATTCATCTAGTCCATGACGTTATTTCAGAAGCAACTGTAAATATCATTGAAATACATCTACAGTCAATGTCACATAAATAAAACCATTATGTCTATTTTAACCTTATTTTTGACTTATTTTAACCAGATCTAACAATATTTAGTCTATAACTGAATTACCCCAATTGTATTTGAGAAATTTCCAAACTGGAAACCATTTGTTTTTTATTTTATCCGCTTTCACTCTTATCCTGCATGTAAGAATGTCTTTTTCCTTCATTTCTATAATTTTTGTTACCCATTGTTCTAATGTAGGAATGTCCTTTTCTTTCCATCAGCTAGCCAGAAGTAGTCTGGCAGCCATAATCAAGTAAAGGAAGATTCTCCAATATCTTCTTACAGATATCGGATCTATATTTTATAACATATTTAACAGAAACAGTTCAGGAACCAGCGGGATTTGTATCTTAAAGATCTTCATAATTGTATCGCATATCTGTTTCCAAAATTTGTTTATCTTTGGGCAACTCCACCACATATGGTGGAATGTCCCCACCTTCTCCTGGCATTTCCAGCACTTACTGTCATATGTCTTGTACATTCTATCTATCTTTGCTGGTGTCAGGTACCACTTATATAGCATCTTCAGGTAATTTTCTTTCAAATCTTGTGATAATGTAAATTTATGTGACAATTTCCAGGATCTTTCCCAGTGTTCCAAATGAATTTCATGACCTACGTTTCTTGCCCAAGAAATCATTGTATCTTTTACTATTTCGTCTTCTGTGTTGTAGCTCAGAAGCAGTTTATACAATTTAGACATAGTATGGTTAGAATAACCAAAAATTATTTTTTCTAATTTGTTGGGAGGACCTTTTTGGGCAAAACCTTCTAATTTCAAATCCATTTTGTATTTTTCTAGGAGCTGTCTATAGGGAAACCACTGTAGCTTAACTCCTTCTTGATTCAGATTCTCCCTCGATTTTAACTGTACGTTTCCTAATTCGTCATGTTCTAATAGATCTTTGTATGTTAACCATTTATTGTTAGGATTCTTACATCTTCTGTAAAATGCCATAAAGGGACTTTGGTGTAGAATTTCTTTTTGATTTTAATCCAAATTTTTAACAAAGCTCCTCTTATGATTTGTGAAATCTTTATCAATTTTTATTTTGTGGTACCAAATGTAAGCATGCCATCCCATTCTGTTGTCTGCTCCTTCCAATATTAATGTCCTTTTGTTCCATAGTGTGACCCAATCCACTATCTATGTGAGGCAACTTGCGTAATAATATAGCTTTAGGTCAGGCAAACCACATCCTTCTTGTTCATGACAGTCTGTTAGATTTTTCCACTTTATCCTAGGTTTTCTGCCTGCCCAGATATATTTTGAAAGTTCTTTTCTCCATACCTGAAAGGGTTTGTCATTTTTGATAACTGGTAAATTTTGCAACAAATGGTACAGCTATAATTTTAAGATTGTCTTGTTGGACAGAAAATACACTATCCTGAGGTATGGCTCAGTTCCTGCTTTGATATTCTGTTGGCTTCCCTTTGTTACATCCATACTTCTGTTTTGGTTTCTGAACTGACATCTCTGTATTCATCTTCTTGGAATGCAGCATTTCACACTCACAATAAAGAGGCTAAGTAAAGTGCTACATTCCAAACAGGTTGTTTTGCTTTGTTCTCATTTGCTTTTTCCTCCTCCTCCTTTTGTTTCATTACAAAACTGGAGGAGGTTATACATCTTCATCATAGTGCAGGAAAACAACCTGTCCACTGCTAAGCCTTCGATCACATGGATGGGGTAAGAATTAGAACCTGAACTATTTAAAGACATATGAGCTGGAGGCTAGTACAAAAAATGACACAAGTGAGTGATACTTCTGTTCCTCAGGATGGATTCTTTTTCCATACCTAAAAATGCCCAAGTTGGCCACTTACACATTGCTTAAAAAAAAAAAAAAAAGGCACAGATTGCCATGAAATCTGTAAATTCTACTATTTTCCAATTGTTTGCCCAGAAGTCTGTTTATACATCTGCATACAAATTTGGAAATAATATAATTTAAATAGAAAGATAGTACATCTCATGTGAACAGAATAGTGTTGAAAGCTGTATGTGGTGTGCTGTGTTTTTATCGTGTATGTTTTTAATTAAGGTTTAATTATTTTAAATTTTTAAACTATTTGCTTTTTAACAGGGCTGCTGTTCAATTTATTTTTGTGATATAACATTCTAGCCATCTTCTATATTAAATTATTATAAGCCACCCTGGCTCCTTTACCAGTAGAAAGGTGAAGTATAAACTGATTGCATAAATAAATAATTTAACGAACAGGAGACTTGTATGCTTGTCCTGTCTGCTCTCCCAGGTGCTGTTGATAGTTAATTTCAAGATCTCTTCTCCCCATTCTTACAATTCTTTAAATCAGACCTAGAGTAAACAGCCCTTCAAATAGAGCACTCTTCTCATCTGAAAATTAAGACATGAGTGAAAGACTGAAGTGTTTGTGTTTGCCTAAAACCATTTAATAGGATAGTCATTTAATCAGAACTTTACAGTGAAGTCTTATGCAAGTGTGCATACGTACCTAACCAAAAATTAATCCTGTTCTTAATGAGATTGTTCTGGGGAACATGTGTATAGTGTAAATCTCATGAGAAAGATGACCTTCCTCATAAGTGGCAGTTTTCAGCCAAGCAATTTATTACACTACAATAATTCTATGTACTTGGTAACATTTCTTGAGCCCGTAAGGGTGCTTCCAGGCAGGGGTATAGCTACTGGGGGAGGGCAAAATTTCCCTCCAGGTGAGAATTCTGCCGCTCCTGATGAAATTTTCCTTCGCTTCGCAGATTTCTAGCATTTTAGAGAAATATTGAAAATCTTTCACATCTAGAAATCTTCTGTTTGCTGTGTTTATACTCCCTTAGTAACTCTGCCTGCCCCTTTCCTTTGGATACCTAAACTCTACTTCTATATGTTCAACTGAAGTTTTAAGTTACTGAAGTGCTAGGAATATGAGGAATGATGGAAAAATTCACTTAGGGAGCTGAATTATTATTGGGGGGCAATGCTCTCCACAGTTACACACCTGGTTTCAAACAACCTTAAGGAATTTTACCAAGTATCAAAGAGGGGGATGAATACAAATTACAGATATTTATAATACTTTGGCAATGTTTTCTTCACCACTTCTTATTCCTTTGATCTGTCTGCTAAATGTTAATGGGAAAGAAAACTATTCCCTCTTTCTTTTCCTATCTGATGAACCTGATTGAACTGATTGTAAGGTTTTCTTGATGGCCATTAAATAATAAATATTACCTGAAAAAAAACAGGGGACTCTATTTAAACCACTGTTTTAAGTCTTCACTGTTGCTGCACCAAAACTGATTTTTTTACTGCCCCATGAACCTAGTTAGCACTCCCTTGAGCTCACATTTAGGCAGGACAGACACATTTTATCCAATGTCTTTGTTTTATCTGCATATCTGTTTAGTTGTTATTGTTATATTTTAATTTTGGGATTATAATTCAATGATTTGTTAGAACTTTTCATTGCCAAACCTCGCTAACAGATAAATCAACATAACATATAGAAATATTCAAATGTCAAAGAAAAAGGAGGCAAAAAAAACCATGCAGAAGCCAAAGCATCAAAATAAGATAGGAGCAAAAATTGGAACAGTGGAGGCAAAATGTTTATAGCTGAAGCAGGAGAAACATAATATAAGGAAGAATGACTGGTCCATGACACTATTTTTGTGGAATTTCTCTAGCCTTTCATCAGATTGAATGAGCTTCTATTTTTGTGACTGCTACTGCTGTCATGTTGGCGTTTGGGCTCCACTTCAGATTCAACACAAGTCCAGGCATTCAAAATGGGCGGGATGTACCAACCATGCTGAAGAATGTAAACAGAGCTGAGCTGAGGGATGGAGGTGACAACTAGTATGTGGCTAGGGTTGTCACCCATCAGGAAATGTTTTTAACAATTTAAGACTGTACGTACTGAATTGGTAATTCACCTCGACATATTATTATGATATCCAATGTTTTGAAACTGCAAGTTTTAATATCAAATGCCATTCTAGGTCATCCAAATATTGACTAAAAACCAAATTAAAGCGTACTTCTCAGATTCACTTGCTTTTTCTACACTTCAGAATGATTGTATAGTTGCGGGCTAACAAGTGAATGTGTAAGCTGAATTCTTCTGATAAAGCCTATGTTTGACAGGTGGTATAGACATTTCTATCCAAAGCAACTCTGATGGTTTTGTTTATACATCCAAGGCATCATCTGATATGTAGTTATCCAGCAATAAACACAGATATATACGGATGACCCATCCAGAGTTGGGATTGGGGTTGAGGCAGCACATATATTAAGTCAAAACAGTGGGGATGAGAGGATGGGCCCTCCCTCTACAAGCCAATTACAGATCTAAGATCTTCTGGAGAGGCCCTTCTCTCTGTCCTACCACTTTCTCCCTTAGTGGGAACAGGGGAGAGGGACTTCTTGGTGCCTACTCCCAGACCTTGGAACTTTCCTCGCTAGGGAAGCCAGGATGGCTCCATCGTTGTTCTCCTTATGCCAGAAAGCTAAAACAATCCTGTGCCATCAGACATTTAGAAACTGAATGGGATGGCCTTTTAATGGTTTGCTGGTTTATGATTTGTAGAAAGTCTTTTAATAAACTTTAGCATTTTTAACTTTATATATTGTTTAATTGTCTTTTATAGTAAGCTGTCTTGACTTCCATTATAGATGTGTTGTTGGTTGTTGTTGCTGCTGCTGCTGCTTTATACTGCCAAAAATATGTCTGGTTTAGAAAAGGAGGCGAAAAACAATGAAAGAAGATGTAAAGGCAAGATCAAAAGAGACACAGAAATACTTACAAATGATTTCCCAGCATATTTCTTTTTGTGGCCCCAAGGTAGTTCATCAAGTTTGGATCAGAATGCTCATCACCAACCATCGTGGGCCCAACTTCCTGAAGACAGAAAGGTATAGTTCCGTTAATGAAAACCACGTAGCATCAGCCATTAGGGCATTTCACTCTGTCCAGCAGGGGTGGGGAACATGTGGAAGTTCTCAGTTTTTTGGACTGTAACCTTCACGATCATTCACTGTTGGCAATGCTGGTTAGGAATGATAGGAGCTGTGATCCAGCGCCATTTGAAGGGCTTAACATTCTCAACTGCTGCCATTTAGCAAAATTGGCACATTCTAAACTAGCCCTCTCCATGTTGCCTGGGGGTCATGGGTACTGTAATCCAACACATCTGGAGAGCACTGAGCTGAGGAAGAGTGAAACTGATCTAAACTATAGATAAGAGAGATGTTTGCTCAAGACAATATCTGTCCTGTTCATAAAAACATTCAATACATCAAAGATTTAGTCTGGCATGCCAGCTCTAGCCACACCTAGATAAAGATAATATTGCCACAGCTATCCATGTTGGTAATATCCAGATTATATTACTGTGATGCAATGTACACAGAGCCACCTCTGAAAAGATTCATAAAACACCAGCCAGGTTGTTAATCAGCATTTGATGGGCTGGCATGTTTTGCCAGTGTTAAGATATTCACTGGCTTTCTGTTTGTTTCTGGGTACAGTTCAAAGTACTCCCTTTAACCAACAAAGCTTTGTATACAGAAATTCTTCCATATATACATCAGATAGTGCAAACTGTGTACAAATATACAGATGCATTTCTAAGGGGAAAAAAATCCATGGTATCAACTTTATTGTCTTTTTGGTGCCAGGTGAGGACACCATTCAGTAGTTCGTTGAGTGGCTATATCATTGCTGCTTCTGCTCTTATTTTGAGCTAATCTGTTTTTGTTTGGCATTGTGTTTTATGTTATAGTTGCTTGAATAATTTTTTTAGCCAGTTTGTTGAAAAAATAACATATGCAAGTGCTTAGAAAAAGCAAAATTAAAATAACTGCTTATAAATCTAACAAGAAGAATAGTTTGACCGAATGATAGCTAGCTAGCTACCTTTCTTAAAGTGTGACAGCAGCCAGAAGGCTCAACAAGACTGGCACTTGGAATTAAATGCTCTGTAAGAGTTCCCCTACAGGTTGAAGAGAAACACCAGAAATTCCAAATACATCCATCATTCTATAGTTATTTACTTCAAAATATTTAGAGGATCAAAGTTCGAGAATTTTGCAGGGAAATCAAGCATTTTGTGGTTTGTATGTGGGGAACTTCCAGGGGAAGCTTCAAAACCCAATTCCCCAAAATATTTTCAGCCAAAAAGTCCCATCAGTACTTTATGGGATGCACTTCTAAATTACATTAGAGAAAAAACACCACAATTATTTTATGGGTTTCACCTCTGAAAAGGCAAAAATCATACACAGAATCGACCAAACATGACTAGAACATCACTTCAGGTTCCTGAAAATGGCAACAGTACACCATGAGTGGGATTGCGGAAGCCAAAAATGACATTGTCATGGACATCCATCCCTGCTACACATCAATGTATACATAACTGCACCTACTGCATAAACCATTGCATACATAAACAGGGAGCAGTGGCCATAAGTCCCAGAAATCCACAGCCAGCATAGCCACTAGCTAGAGTGGGAGGTTCTGGGAGCTGTACTAAAAATATCTATTTTCCAAGCTCTGTGCATATGAGTTGCAAAGCAAAAAACTTAAAGATGTCAAAGATTGCACATGGACATTTTACATACAAAGCATGTACTCTTCCACTGAGTCAGATCTTAAGAGAGTTACTTCTTTGGACTACAACTCCCAGATTCCCCCAGAATTGGCCATACTGGCTAGGGGTTTCTGAGGAATGTAGTTGAAATAAGAAACATTTCCAGACTGTGCATATGCACTGTAAAGTACAAGTAGGTCCTGAAAATCTGCAGAAGCCTCTTATTGATTTTGCTGTGACCTACTGAATGTAATTTGGCCGCAACACAGAAACAGGCCTTCCTTGTGGTGGCACCTACCCTCTAGAATGCCCTCCCTCATTATTTATAAGGCACCAACTGTACTGTGTTTCCCCATTGGGTAAGAGGAACAAGCATTTTTTTTCCAGGGAGTCTCTGGATAATTGGCACTTATTGAACAGCACATATGTGCACACATTTCAGGGTTTCTGATTTTTCTACTTTTTGGATTTGATTTTAACATATTTTTCAACATTGTGAATTGCTTTGAAGTTTCTGTCAACAGTAAGTGGCATAAAATGTTTGAAACGAAATAAACAGATACACAGTTGGATGATGACACTGCATACTCTTTGGTTAAAAAAAAAGTATTAAGTGCAGCTGCATTTTCTTGCTAATTTGTCCAGTAAATGAATCTGTATTTCAGCTTCTTCAGTCCCCTGGGAAAAGGTACAGAGTACAGCCAAGAACTGTTGCTACAAAATTTTGCACATCCTGGGGTTTGGCAGACATAAAGAAACAGCATTCCTTGAAATCCCAGCTGTAGAATGGCAACTAAATGTTGCAATCATAACTTTGTTTTGCTATAGGGGAAGTGAGTTTGCTTCTGCTCTAATGCTCTAAAGTCTCTTAAAATCAGGCTCTTTTTCATTTTCCCTGGAAGTAGTCCCTGGAAGAACATTACAAATAAAAACTAGAATTTATTACTCCTCTGTAACTTTACTTACTTGGGCATAAATATTATTTAAGAGCCAGCATGCTATAGTGGTTTGAACTTTGGATTATGATTCTGGAGACCAGGGTTCAAATCCCCACTTGGCCAAGGAAACCCAATGGGTGACGCTGCGCATGTATCACTCTCTCTCAACCTCAGAAGCAGGCAAAGACAAACCCCGCCTGAACAAATCTTGCCAAGAAAGTCCCATGATAGATTCACCTGAACAAATCTTGCCGAGAAAGCCCAATGATAGATTCACCTCGGGATCACCCTACGTCAGAAACAACATAAAGTACTATTCAACTCTGCCAGGGTTCTGAGTAAACATGTTCAGGATTATGCTATTTTTTTTAATTATAATAAATATATCAGGACAACAAAGAAGTACAAGTTTTAATTTCAAACTGAAAATAATGAAATGATTCAGAATAGACTAGAACATATTGAATCATTTAACATTAGAACAGTTTAAAAGATTAAAATAGTTTGAAAAGCACATACATGCACATTTTGGAAGAAATCAGTTAAAGCCCAAAGGCTTTAATAAAATGCTTTGCTTTAACTTGGTGTTGAAATAAAGCCAATGCTGGCACCAACCAGGCCTCGAAGGGATGGTCATTCCAGAAACAAACAAACATTCCAAAGAGAAGGCTCTTTCCCACCTCCTCCCATAGTGCATTGCTCCCACACTTAAATAAACAATGAATCGATTAAACTTTCCCTTAATTGTCTGCTTTCTCTTTTATTTATATGATTTTCACAAAACACAAATTTAAAAAAACACCACCAACCAGGGTACAAAATAATGTGTGTAAGCACCTACTTTTTTTTTAATTTTAAATGTTAATGTATTGCTCTGAAGAACAGTGCATAAGGACATAATTATACTTACAGCATTGAAAAAAGCATTCAAAGAGCATGCAAGGCCAATGCAACTAGCCAAGTACTAGTTTCATTCTGAACGCACAGCTGGAAGAAAACAACAATATTTTTTCCAACACAGTTATGAAACAGGGCTATGAAAAGTAAGAGACTACCTGTACGCAGCCAGACAAGCCAACATTGTGACTGATTTCGCAGAGACAGTAATATTATATATACCAGTTACAAATTTCTGTCTCTTGGTCAAGTTTTGATTTCTGGAGGGAACACACCTCCGTCATGTACTGCAGAAGGAATAGGGCCAGGCAGGAGGATATGACACATAACAAACATTAAAAGCTTATCATTTCCTGATAGTGAGATTATTAAAATATTGCTGACACATATATCATTATATTTACCACCACAGAAAGACAAGTAGCGCAAGGAACAGCATCCAGCTTTTTGAAAAACAGATCAATTTTCAACTCTCAAGTTGACTACTGCGGCCCTTTAAGATGTCTCTGGACTGCAAATTCCATCCTCTCTAAGAACTAGCTATGTTAGCGAGTTATCATTGGTGCTGTAGCCCCACAAGGGCCAATGTGATGAAGTTCTGGGGGTGTGGCTATCTGAAGTACCAGAGCAGCCTGGAAGCAGGTTGCCAGGCAACCAGAACAGCTCCTCAGGAATGAAACCCAGCCCAACAGTGAGTGGGAGGGGCTGGCGGCTGAGAGGAAAAGTTATATAAAGGTAAGTACTAGTTGGCATTCAGTTCTTCAGTAAGATTCCTAGCAAGAAGCTAAGGAGTCCCTCAGTCAGCCAAGGAGGGTGGCTGTGTAGGAAGGTTTAATTCTGAGTGGAGCCTAGCGAGAGGAAGAAGAGTAACTGAACCTTAGTAGAATCTGGTCAGAGTGTGATCTAGACTGGGGAGTGAGCCTTTGGTGGGAACGTAGCTAAAGGGCTGTTATATGATACTTCTACTTTATATGAGAGTCTAAAGATACAAGTGAACTGTCTAAAAAGTGCACTGAAGAAATTTATTACCTTTGACCTGCATGTGAACTTTAAAACTTTATTCTTACTGTTATCTAAATAAAGGTTACAGTTTATTTTTGTAAATGACGACTTGGCTGAGTTGTATACAGTATTTAAAGTAACACTAAAAACACACTACCATAAAACTATTGAAGGGGTTCTAAATAAACATTGAAGACGGGGTGTACGGTAAAGACAGTGAGCCTTATGAGATTGGAGGACTGCTATACCAGTCTGGTAGGAAGAAGGGCCTGTCACAGGCTACAACTATTCATCCCAGTTTTAAGCTAACTACTTAAGCTCTCAGAGTTGGCTATGCTAGCTACAGATCATGACAGCTGTAGTTTGGATGACAATGGAACATGCTAGAGAAGAGCTAGGGTACAGGTGGTGTAGGCCATGGTGCAAATACAGTCTAAGATTGGTGAAGACCATTCATTATATCTGTTATGCAGAAATGAGGTTGGCAGAAAAGTTATACTATGCCTCTGCTATCACATCATTGACATCTTCCCAGAGACCTATTCCCACTGTAATGAAGATCCTATTGGGAGTACAGCCAGAGAGAGTAGTCATCTGCTTCAACAAAACGGCCCAGCACTTCAAAGGAAAAGTTGTTTACTTAAGAACATGACACCCCAGTTGTCAGAGAGTCTGGGAAAACCTCAAATGGCTCATCTGTTTAGGTTTGTTGGGATTAGTTTCAGCCTGATGTGACCAAAACACTTCAATTGGTTTAGCCCACCACATGCAAGCTTGAACTGTTGCTCTTCTGGGCTGGTAAGATCTAGAAGAAACAAACTGATCAGGCAGGCTCAGGTTCAATGCCTTTGAAAGAGGCTGTAGTGTGCTTCCCCTGAAGAAGACACCCCTGTACCCAGAGATATGTGAGCACTACCATCCTATTGCTAATGTCTTTTTTTGTAGCAAGGTGCCTGAGCAAGTTCAGACATTCTTGAAAAATACACATGATCTGAACCCATTTCAATCTGGTTTCAGTCTGACATAAAAACTGCCTAAGATGCTTTCATTGACGATCTACTCTAGGCAAAAGACAGGCTATCCTATTGCTCCTCCAGGATCTCTTAGTTGCTTTCAGTACTGTTGATCACTGTGTCCTACTTCACCAGTTCATTAGGAAAGAAAGCACTGTGCTACACTGGTTCTACTGTAGTGTACCCAGCTAGTTCGGGGCAGTGGCATTTGGGGATTCCTCAAATACCACTATCTGGAATTCTACCTGTTTAGTATCTATATGGATACTATATGGATACAAAACAGGCAGAATGCTGTTTAGTATTCATATGGAGGCTATGGGACATATCTTTAGGAATTTGGGGACAGAGTGTCATTAGTATGCTGATGACGCAGGACTCTTACTTCATCCTCATCATCCAAGTCAGCTGAACCCGGGCAGGTGCTGAGACAGTGCCCGGATGCTATAACGAGCTGGATGAAGGGCAGTGAAGAGCAGCTGAATCCCAAAAAGAGACTCTGTGGATTGGTGGTTCTCGGGTATAGGAAATGGTTAAATTACCTGGGCTGAATGGAATTCCACTGCCCTGAAAAAGCAGGTGCCTAGCTTGAGGATCATCCTGGATCCATCTCTGCCACTGGAGGGCCAAGTGGGCTGGTGCACCAGTCACAGCATTTCCTGGACACAGAGAGTGTTCCACCATCTGCTGGCTGTGCTGTTACTCAGGGCCCTTTCATACTATGCAATTACTGCGCCACAATTCCACTTTCACTGCCACAGTTCCATCCTACAGAATCCTGGGATCTGCAGTTTAGGGATGAATATTTAGAGTTCTCAGTCATAGGGGTCTAGTGGCTCCCCAAAATAAACCCCCAAAATGCCACAGGATGCAGTCATGGCAGCTAAATAGAAGTCATAGCGCTACAATGCTGCTGTAATTCCAGAAAGAACAGCTAATCAACTGGCAATCCAGAAAGGGGAATTAGGGGATGAAACCCAGAAAACATTCAGCTGAGTTTAAATGCCAGCAAAGCATCACAGAGAGCCTTGAGGACATTTGACGACTCACCCCTTCACCAGCCCTAAACTAGAGGCGCGGATGGAACGGACCAGGCAGGGTCAGAAACACTTAGGCACACATGAAGATGCAAAGCAAAGCAAGCAACAGGGGTCGAGCTAATCCGAGCCAGGCAAAACTATCCCAAAAGCAGCGTCTTCGCCAAAGTAAAGGTATCAGTTCCACCCCCCGGGAAATTAAACCCGGAATGTCGCTTTCCGACAGACACACACACACGAGTACAGCAAAACACAACACACCCTTTTCCTTCCTGGGCACCGCGGCCAATGGACTTAAGTTCAGCATCCCACCAGCGACTGCGTGCACGATCCCTCCCCTCCGCCCGCTCTCTTTTGGCAGCCCCCTCCCCGAACCGCTCACCATGCGGATCTGAGTGCTGATGAGGACGTACGGCATGGTCCCCGCTGCGCCCACCGGGGTCCCCGAGGCGGCGGCCGCTCCGGCGTCTACCGTTTTCCCCACAAAACCCCACACGTGACACGTCCTGCCAATCCAGAGTTACGCCCTCTCCTGGAAGCAGCCAATCAACGAGGGGGCTGTCTGGGGGCGGTGCTGCTTTGGAAATACTGGCCCGGGGGAGGGGAAGCTGCGAGGGCGCCTGCTTTGGTCTTTCCGGAAACTCGGGCCATTTCCGCACTCGACTGCCCTGGTGGTATCGTTTCACTTTCGACGTCCTGTGGAATGTGGAAATAATATGGAACCCTCGAGGCCTCTCCCTAAACTGCCAAGCCCAGGATTCCATAGGAGGTTGATAGTGGAATAATAGCAGTATAACAGTCGAGTGCGGAAATGGCCTCAGAGTCGTTTCTAAACCGAGGAAAAGTAGAAAACTTTACCTTCTCTTATTTGGGTGGTCTCCTTCTCTTTCCGTTACTGACTTGACTGACCATAACAAAACTGCAAGAAGGCATCAAACGCACAGAAAGTTTCACAATCAGCTCAGGTGATGATGAACAAGGACAGAGATGCGTATAAATTCTAACCAAAATACCTTCGTTTCCAAGTGATGCGATTGTAGGGGGCGGGGGAGAAAGACGAACACAAGGGAGAGAGAATGAAGAAAACCCAGGGTTATGAAAGACTTTGGATGCGAACCTGGGAGCGTGCAGGTAAAACCAAAAAGCACTGAAAATTCAGTACTTCCAGAGACTTTTTCCCCTTCTGGATGAGCCCTCAAATAAATAACATAAGCCAAATTTTATTTAGTAAAATAACTTTAACTGGATGTTGCTTTAAATTTTTGTAAGCCACTTTGGGTCCCTTGTTTGGAGAAAGGCAGCATATAAATTAAACACTGCAGGGAACACTGGCTGCCCATCTCTGTTGCCCTCTTATGCAAATTCCAAAGCAAACAACCTGTATAACTTCTTTCCATACATTTACAAGTATAATTTTTGTCCAAGTTAGTAAATGTAGACAGTATATTCAACAAAAGCACTGTACTCACCTCCTCTAATCAATGCCCTGGCTGAGCACCCGGATCACCCACCCCTGAGGTTGGTTTTGCATGGCATCCACCCTGACATACCCATTTTAGTGTGTGTGATGCTGGTGAATGGAAGTCAGCATGTTCCATTATAGCCATGCACATGGCCATGAGGGTGGGCCTTACAGATTTTATTGAAGCAGCCTGCAGATGCAGTGGAAAATGTGAGTGGCACATCTTTAATTTGATTGTCTGGAGACCAGGAAACTTCCCAGGATTTCACAGAGATGGCAGTTTAGTTATTAGATTTGTTTTGCAATTGATTCCTTTAATCTGTAATGCTGGCATTGTAATTACCTCCTTCTATGCATTTGATTATACGCTCCATGTCTGAGTGGTGAGAAGTGCTAAAGGGGTGCATGTGTCTGTGTGCTTGTATTCTTACAGATGTGTGAAACAGCACTGGCAATTTATGGATTTTTGTAATATTTACTTCATGTACCCTAGTGGAATATTTTCATTGTTCCACATGGCAAGTTCCAGTAACAGGATCAAGCAGTGCAAAGTCCAGGTCAGCAGACAAAGTAGGTAAGGATAATCCAAAAGCAGCGTTCAGAGCCAAAATCAAACACAGAGTCCTACACAGTCCAGAATCAAGATTCAACAGATCAGATCTCAGGATACATGGAATGCAGAAATAGAGTTGTTCACAAAACAGTGTTTGGCCAACACTGAGGCTTACATGCTGCTGTTGCTACCGAGGCAATGGAAGCTGAAAATCAAGGTTCATATAAAAAAGTAAAAAAGCTATTTTGCTAATTTGCTCTTATCAGCATTAGGTGCTGAAATGGTTAACAAGTGCTTTGCTGTAGTATTCTAAAATACTGAAAATACTCCATATGGGAACTGTAGAGATGAGCTCGTGGGGAAGACAATAAACAGGACAGGTTGACCCGGAGACAGGAACCAGCTAGAAGGATAATGAACTTGTACTGCCAAGTGGACACTCGGACAGGTGGAAGATGGATAAGGATTTGGCTGAGTAAGGAAAAGATAAGACTAACAAGGGACATCGAAAGATTCCTTAACAGAAAGCCAATTATGTCAGCCTGATCTGGGAACGTGTTACAGAAGGGGATTAAGCCAAAGATGAGAAAGTATCATATTGAATATCTTGACCAATGGGAGTGATATTGAATGTCTTAACCACTGAGAAGTAAATTGTAAAGAACCAATCAAATGATGGATCCTAAAACTTGTAACCAATCAGATGCTACTGAAAAAAGGTATTTAAAGGATTGTAACCCCTTTGTCTGGGTCCTAGATTTTCTCAAGGCCTAGGACCATTACTGTACAGTAATTAATAAAAGCCTCTGTTAGAAAGACACTCAACTGGTGTTGGTTCTTCTGAGCGTGCCAGGCACAGACCTGGGAGAGTTTCTGTCTATTTGGGCATGATACTACTATATGAAACCAAGGCTCAGGTGTCTACATTCTACCTTAGGACTCTTTGTGAAGAGAGTCCTGCTCTCAAAGAACCCTCTAGCTCCTGAGGAGAACTTCCTTGAAGCTAAGCACTCCTCCTGATGGTCTGAAGCTGATCCCTAGTGTTTACGTGGTGTAATTTTTATGGACTAGAAATCCTGGGGCAGGTCACCTCCATCCATTGGCACAACCTCCTGTAGTCAGCAGGCAGCTTCAGGATCCTTCTTTTCCTTTCTTATGGTTCCTTATCCTTAAAGTGAACATGGACTGAAACCTGCTTCAACTAAAGTTCCTATATAATAAGTTCCTATATAATACTGTCCTCTAAAGAAGATGAGCAAACTATAGATGTTGTTTTCAGTAAAAGCCAAAGTGACCAAACTGAGGCTATCATACATTGAGAATATTATGAGACGTCATTCAATGCTCACTGAAGTGGAAATAGAGAACAAATAGAGGAAAACTGCATTAAAGGTGAATAGACTCAATCAAGGAAATCATGACTCATTTGCAAGACTTGAGCAGGGCAGCTGAAGTCTGGGGCCCAGGGAGATCTCTCAGTCATAGGGTTGCCATGAGTTGAAACTGATTTGGAGGCACGTAACAGCAACAAACTAATACTGTATCAAATGTCTAGAGAGCTTTGGTTTAGCCCAGTAGATGTGCAGGTGGATAGGATCAGGCTGAGGTTGAGGCTGAGGATGAACCACATAAGGTTCATCTAACAATTCCCCAGTGCTGAGAAGTGTATGAAAACTACTTGGTACAAACTTCTGGCAGTTGTAAAACACATAATAGCTGTGCTTGAAGCGCAGCCAATTGCCTGGAGCTCCTAATATATTTGTAAGGATATGGATTGTATTCAGTTGTACAAACAATTGCATAGGCAACCATAACACTTCATGCTATTGTAATCCAGCTGCAATCCTACAACACTATGGGAGTAGAGGCACAGTATACTTTGGGGGTTTTTTCCCTTCTCTTTGCTGTTACTTTGAAGCACTATAAATATCTTTGTCTTCTGTTTTGTTTTGGTGAAAATTATTGTTTCCAATTCATTATAAGTTTTTTGAAGTGCGAAATCTTCTAATTTTAAATCCATTTTAAATCGTTCCTTCAGTTGTAGATAGGGAAACCAATTTAGCTTGAAGCCTTGATTCTGAAGTTCCTTGCAGGTTTTAATCCTGATCTCTTCTCTAAAGTCTTGACTTACCAGATTTTTATATCTAATCCAATTCTCTTGTTCATCTATCCATTTTTGAAAGAAACCTTCTTGTGCAGATACCCAGCCTGGTATTTTATTGTAAGTCCTTCTTTTTATATCCATCCAAATTTTTAATAAAGATTTCCTGACATAATGATTGCAAAACTCTTTGTCTATTTTTGCCTTCCCGTACCATAAGT
The DNA here is from genome assembly GCA_948472985.1 of Iguana delicatissima. Lineage (NCBI taxonomy): Eukaryota > Metazoa > Chordata > Lepidosauria > Squamata > Iguanidae > Iguana > Iguana delicatissima. Next base: position 181,805 of record CAOKZL010002066.1, on the reverse strand, counting down.
ATGCATGAAATCCAAACCTCATATTCGACCCTTCTATTGCCAATGTTCTTTTATCTTTTAGAGTGATCCAGTCTTCAATCCATGCTAGTCCATTGGCATAACAATAAAGTTTTAGGTCGGGAAGATTGCAACGTCCTTTTGTTTTTTGATCTGTCAATAGCTTCCATTTAATCCTTGGCTTTTTTCCTATCCATATAAATTTAGTCAATTCTTTCTTCCATTGTTGAAAAGGTTTATCATTAGTGACAACTGGTAAATTTTGAAATAAGAAATTTAATTTTGGTAAAATGTACATTTTGATTGATGCTATACGACCTAATAGAGATAGATGGAGGTTGGTCTACTTTTTCAGATCGTTAGCTAGTTCTCTCCAGGTTTTGTTATAGTTGTTTTCAAATAAATCTTTTGTTGCTTTCTGTGAACCATAGACCCAGATTTTTTTCCCTCAATTTTGAATGCAGTTATCTTGGTTATTTCCTCTTTCTCTGACTTTTCCACATTTTTTGCCGTAACATATGATTTGTTGATTTTTAAACCTGCAGCTTCTCCAAATGTCTTTAAGTTGTGCAACAGTTTTCTGACTCCTATTGTTGGGTCTTCCAGAAAGAAGACAAGATCATCTGTGAAGGCTCTAAGTTTGTACTCTTGATCTTTAATTCTAATCCCTTTTACATCGGGGTCAGTTCAAATGTTGTTGTTTAAGACTTCGAGAATAATTATGAACAAGAGAGGAGACAACGGGCATCCTTGCCTTGTTCCTTTGTTTATATTCAAATAATTTGTTAATTGGCCATTTGTAATAAGTTTTGCCTTTTGTTCTTTGTAGATTTCTTCAACCCATCTGAGAAAATTCATTCCACATTTCATTCTTTTTAATGTTTCAATCATAAAAGTCCATCTAACTTTATCAAATGCTTTTTCAGCAATAAACAGGATGGCTAGTTTCTTTTATTTCTCTTTTCAAAATGTTCAATTGCATTTATCAAAATTCTAGTATTATTTCTTAGTTGTCTATTAGGCAGGGAGCCATTTTGGTCAGGATGTATCTCTGATTGAAGAGCCTTTTTTAGTCTCTCAGCTAATATAGAAGTGAAAATTTTATAATTAGTATTTAGTAAAGAAATAGGTCTATAATTTTCTGGCTGTGTATGATCTTTTTCTTCCTTTGGTATTAATGTAATGTTTGCTTGTTTCCAGGTTTCCGGTAGGCCATCCAATATAATTAAGTTCAAGGTTTTCATTAATGGATTCAATAATTCTGATTCAAAGACTATAAAAACTGTTTGTGAACCCACCCAGGCCTGGAACTTTTGCTGTTTTCAATCTTCCAATTGTCTCTGAGGTTTCTGTGGTTGTAAATGGAGCATTTAAGATTTTCCTATGATCCTCCTATATTGGAGTAATTTTTTGTTTGCCGAGAAATAACTTTTTTTTTATTTTCTATTTCTTGTGTTTAATCTTTTTCATTTAGGTGGGCATAGTATTTATAAAAAATCTTCTTAATTTGCTGCTGATCCATTGTTTCTGTTTGTCCTTTTTTAATTTTGAGTATCATTCTTTTTTCTCTCTCTTTCCTCAACTTGAAGGCCAGCCATTCACCAGGTTTATTTGATTGTTCAAAGTGTCTCAGGCGACAATATTGCATCTTCCTTTGAACCTCTTCCATGTTGTTTGTGGCAATTTGGTCTTGCAGGAGCTTATAAGACATGGAAATGACAGGATTCATATCATTCCTGGACATTACATGGATTATAGGAATCAGCATAGTGCAGTGTTTTGAGTGTTGGACTAGGACTTGAAGACGAATGTTCAAATCCCTGCTCAGCCATGGAAACCTGGGCAAGTGACACTGTTTCAGCCTAAAAGGAAGGCAATGGCAAACCTCCCTTGAATAAATCTTGACAAGAAAAACCTTTGATAGGTTTACCATAAACCTATCCATAAGTCATGGTCAACTTGAAGGCATATAACAGCAACAAATATTGATAATTGAAATTTGGCATCCAGATTGACTTTTCATAAAGATCTCCTGACACAGGTCAAGTGATGGCCTGCCTGTCAAAGCGTTGTAGTTTAGGGGTTTCTAATGTTTCAACATTGGATCATTATTCATCTGCTTCAAGTTATATCTAATTTTTCCATGAAGGCTTTGGTGCAGCCTGCTAATCCCCATCCCTACTGCAACTATATTATATGTGACTGAAATAATGTTGATTTTTTTGACCATTTTCCATCCTTGCTAGGGGATTCTGAGAGCTGTAGTCCAAATAGTAATGAAACTAAGCTATGCCTCTTCCTCTTTTTTTTTTAAAGTCAGATTCTTAGCACTAAGCCCTTTTGTCCAGGACCTGTCGTGGTAAATCTTCATGTACATGGCTGCTATTATAATCTTGAAGTTACTTGAAATTTTAGTTCATATATTTGAATTACCAAAAAAAAAAAAAAAGCCACCCTGGTAGATATCCTATCAGTGAATTACAATTACATAAGTTGGACTTATGCCATCACAACTCGCTTTTATGGTTGTGTGGAATCCACGATTCTGCTCTGACCACATAACAATCAACAGCCCTCAGAAATTGTAAGCAGCGGACTTCCGGTGGAGGCTGAGCGGCGTTCGGACGGAATCCACGAGGCGAGTGGATTCCGAGCCACAGCGAGGTCGGAATTTTCCTCAACAAAGTAAAAAAAACTAGAGGAAACCGAGCCTTTGTGAGAAGGGGCTCGCGGAGGAGGCTTGAAGGGGGTCCGGATCCAGCTCGGAGAAGAGAGATCGAGAGAGAAGAAGAGAGACATGGAGAGCTGAGAGGACCGTAGAGCCGCCATAACCTCGCTGGGCAGCCGGGACAGGCTAGCCGCAGCACCACTGATTAGAAAATCTTTAAAAGAAGAAAAGCGACGAATATCATTGGGTAAGTGGGAACCGACTTATTTCTGCTGGGTTAAAAGTTAAAGAAGATCTCAGTTTGAAGGAAATAGAGAGACAGGTCCCGGAGGGGGAAGCCATGAGCAGTGAAAGCAGTGAGTCCTGGAGGACGAGGATCTCCGGGCAGAGAAAGTGATCGTGGGAGTTAAAATTTTTCGGCTTGAGAGGAAAGTATTTATGGGACGGAAATATCCCTGAAGGAAATAGAAAGAAGAAAGATAAGATATTGACAAAATATTTGGGGGAACATTGTGAAAAAAAAGAATAAAGTAATAAAGTAACAGCGTGGAAGTTGTAAAAATACAGCCACTCACGGGGAAAGGGAAAAAGACAAAAAAGTTGCTTCATCAGCAATATGGTAATATTGTAAGATTTTAATATGAATTGGAGGCAACAGAACAAAATAAAAAGAATTTAAAAAGAAAGTTTTTAAATAACAGAAAACGTAAAAAGAAGATTGATTGATTTAAAGAGGAACAACGGGAGAATGGGGGAGTAATGGAAAATAGAGACTGTCAAAACGGTTAGACTGAAAGAGGGAAGGACAGAGAGACAGTGAGCGACAGCGAGAGAAGCGGCGAATTGGTCTTCGAGAGGCAAAGAAAAAGACGGAAAAAATAGATAGACTTTTAAAATTTATGAAAGATTTAGAAAGAATTTAAGAGCATTAAAGGTATTAAGAAAGAAAGCGAATTGGACATTGATTTGGATTTGAATAAGAATTGGAAAGTAAATGTAAAGAAGGTTGAAGGGGGAAAAAGGGAGTCGAGAGAAGAAAAAAAAAAAGTACTGGATGATAAGAGGTGACACGGGGGGGAAATCGAAGAAAGAAGGGGGAGTACATTTAACCTTGGATAGATAAAGGGAAATTTTACAGAAGATTAGAAGGTCGAGCCGGTCAAGTTGATACAGTTAACTGTTGGGTTGTTACAAGTATTTTCTTATGGGTATTAAGATAAGTGTGCTGTGAAATTTTTGTACCTTAAAAGGTAAGACTTAGATATATAATATATACTATATATACAATAGATTTAATTGACAGTTGGTTGTAATTAAGAAAGATAAGGAAATCATAGGAGTATCTAACAGTTGTTGATATTACTGTTGATATTACTTGAGATGGCTTGCACTGCTACTACTATTTGAGTGTTATTTTTGGAAGAGGAGGGAATTAAATTTTGGAGGAGAAAAGGGGATGAATAGAGTATAAGAAGTAGATGGGAGATGGAAAAAATTGAAAGTATTGGGTTACTAAATTGCCGGTCTATTAAGTATTAATTGTTGATTAATTGTTGATTAACTGTTAATTATCATAGTATATTTCATTTATATTTCAGTGTATATTTTACTTTATATATTTTATATAATTCATTTGATAAGTGGTTATATAATTTATTGCTATATTTCATTAAGGGGGTAACTCTAAAAAGAGAACAAAGTACAAAATAGTATAGATAAAGGGTAGAGGATAGAGATAGAAACATAAGGAATTTTAGTGGATAAATTTGAATTAAAAAGATAGAAGGAAATTTAAAGTTATAGAGGTTTGAAGGGATAAGCTGTTAAATAAAAGATTAATAAGAGGAAGCTAAATTAGATTGGACAGGAAAGATTGGTAAGGATTATATAGGAAGAAAATTATACATATTAAGTAAGATACACAAATAAACAATAGTTAATCAAAATGATGGCAGCAGGGAAAAAGGGAGGGCTGGAGGCAAAGCAAATCCAGTCTTTGCTCCAGAGAAGAGCTTCAACAGAGATCAGACTACCTAGTATGGATGCAAAAACAGTAATAGCTGAACAACAGAATATGACACAAAATATAGGACTGGACATTACAGAAAAATTTAAAAGGAAACTAACGATGACTTTTAAGAATGAGATGAAAGAAATGAGAACGGAAGTGAAGCAAACTAGATCAGAAATAAAAACAGATTTTAAAAAGAGAGTTGGAGACCATTAGCACAAAGCTGGATAATATTAATAAGGAATTAAAGCTGGTGAATGAAAAGGTGGAACAGGTGGAAGAAAGGACGAGTAAAATGGAGGTTCAAAAACAAATAAACAAAGAACAGATAAATTTGGGAAAAGAATGACTTTATTAATGGACATGAAGAATAAAAAATAAATCAATCAAGATCGGGGGGCTGGGAAAGAAGTGCCGAAAGAAAATTTGTATCAGAGATAATAGACCTTTGGCACAATTCATAGGATGGTCACCTGAACAGTTGGATTTGGAACTGGATAGGATTTTTGATTAATTCAATAGTCAGAAAAAAATTACCAGGGACATCGGGTTTTTTTTCTTAGAGAAAGGGGAAAGGATGTAGTTATTCAAAGTAGCTACTCAAAAAAATTGGTTGTAGAAGGAAATAAAGTAAAGTTTATAAAGACGTGATCCAGTCCTGTTAAAAAGGAGGGGGGAATACAATTTTCTGACACAACAATTGAGATCATAAGGTATAAGATATACTTGGTAAAGGACGGAGGGGTTTTCCTTTGTTGGAAACAGAAGAGGTTTGTATTAAATACTACGAGGAAAGCGAGAGAGTATTGGAAGAAATATAAAGAAGAATTGAAAAGGGAAGAATAGGTCATGGAGAGACATCAGTGACATTAGAAACAGAGTCGGGGAAAGAAGAAATAAGGAAAAATTAAGAAGAGAATTGGAGAGAAAAAGGGAAAAAAAGAAGATTGGGAAAAGGGTCAAGAAGAAGAAGGTGAAGTAGCAGATGAAGAGGAGGAAGAAAAAGGGAAGAAGAAGTAGGTTCAATACAAGACTTGGAATTAGAGGGACCAGAGGAGATAACGGAAGAAATAGAAAGGATACACTACAAAAAATATAAAGAAATGAAGATAAGAATACTATTTTGGGAAATGTTCGGGATAACTCCCCAAAAAGAAGGTGTATTTTTCTTTATTTAGAAAAACTTAATTTAGATATTATAGCAATGCAAGAATCCCACATGAAAGAAAAAGATTTAAATTATATTAAGAACCCAGAATTAGGTCAGATTTTTTCGTCATCTAATAAGGGGGAAAAAAAAGGGGGGATTAATTTATATAAAAAATAAATATGAAGCAAAAAAATTATATAACGATGATTCAGGATATTGTGTGGTGGTGGAGGTAGCAATTATGGATGGGAAAATTTAGAGTGGGGTATATGGCCCATTAAAAAAAAACCCAATTTATCACATTTGTTAGAAAAATTATTAGAATTAAAAAATCAGAATGTTATTATGATGGGGGACGGGAAAGGGGGTATAAACCCAGCAATAGATAGATCAGGAAAAGGAGGTGAAATGGGTAAAGCTAATCGGGGAAAATTACCAAACAGTTTCTTTGATTTGTTAGAATATTTATCTTTAGTAGAAGTATGGAGGAAAAAAAAAGGGGGAAGAAAAGGACTACACGTGTTATTCACCGTCATAAGACTTGGTCCAGAATTGATATGTTTTTTGTATCAGCAGAAATGAAAAAAAATATTACAAAAATAGAAATTCTCCCCAGAACTATATCTGATCACTGCCCCACATTAATGTCAGTCCAATATGGAGAAAATAAGTTTTATTGGAGGTTAAATGATAGTCTATTACATAATGAGGTTATAATTGGAAAAAAAAAGAGGAAATAAAATTTTTCATAAGAATAATGTGGATAAAGGCCAATCAGCGCAGACGGGATGGGAAACAAGTAAAGTAGAATGAGAGGGTTTTTTTTAAGCCAGCAAGCTTGGATTAGTAAATGTAGAAAACAGAAAGAAAAACAAATACAAGAAAAACTTCAAGAAAAAAAAAGGAGAATTAAAGAAGAAACCTCAGGATAATAAGATTCAGAAGGAAATAAAGTACTACAAAATGAATTAGCAGCATTGGCGGTAGAAGAAATTGATAAAAAGTTGAAATTTGTAAAAAAAAGAAATTTTGAACAAGCTAACAAACCAGGAAGGTGGTTAGCATATAAAGTGGAAAAAAGAGGGGAAAAACATAATATTAGTAGAATTAAGAAGGACAGAAATATATTGTCAACAAACCAAAATAAAAAAAATTTTTAATTACTTTGAGGAATTGTATAGAAATGGATGGGCATCAGAACAAGGAAAGAACGTTAAATATCTTCAACAAAGTGAAATTAATAAAATAACAGAAAGTCAAAGAAATGAATTAGATAAACCAATCATGAGTCAGGAAATAAGAGAGGCAATTAAAGTGTAAAGGTAGGGAAAGGGTCCCCACCAGATGGATTTAGTATTATACTATAAGATATTTCAAGATTTGCTGATACCTTTATTAGTTCAGGTTTTAAATTCTATTAAAACAAAATTTCCCAAATTATGGAAAGGTCAAAATTTATTAATTCCAAAGGAGGGGAAGGATAAAGAAGATAAGAGAAATTACAGGCCCATCTCCCTTTTGAATATTGATTATAAAATTTTTGCTCTGATTTTGGCAGGTAGATTGAAGAAAATATTGACTAATTGGATTAAGATGAACAAAATGGTTTTTTGCCTGGAAGGTATTTAAGAAATAATATTAGGGTAGTTTTGGGGAGATTGAATATTATCAAAAATTTAATCAAAAAAAGTAGCTTTAATTTTTTTGGAGCAGAAAAGCGTTTGATAACGTAAATTGGGAATTTATGCTAGAATTGGTAAGTATGATTGGCATGGGTGAAAGATTTAAAGATTGGATTAAAGCGATTTATACAGAACAAAAAGCATGTTTAATAGTAAATGGGGGAAAAATAAAAAATTTAGGATAAGGAAGGGTACAAGACAGGGATGCCCCCTCTCTCCATTACTTTTTATAATGTATTTGGAAATTCTGATTAATAAAATAAGAAATAATAAGGAAATTAGGGGAATAAAAATAAGGGAATATGAGATTAAGATCCAGGCCTATGTGGAGAAAGGAAATTTTAGAAGATCCGCTTACAAGTATTACAAAATTGATGGAAATTTTAGAACAATTTGGGGGGGTAGCAGGATTTAAAATAAATAAAGAAAAATCATTGATAATTACCAGAATGACGCATTCGCAGGAAAAAAATTAATAAAAAAACAGAGTTTAAAATATCGAAAAATTAATATTTAGGTGTACTATTAACAAAAAAAAATTCGGCTTTATTTGACAAAATTACAAAAAAATATGGAATGAAATTAGAAGTGATTTAGAGAAATGGGAAAAAAATTTAAAATTTTTCATTGTTAGAGAGAATTTCAGTGATTAAAATGAATATTTTACCAAAAATGATGTTTCTGTTTTAGAATATACCTATTAAAAATAAAAACCGTTTAGGGGCTGGGAAAGAATTTAAGTAAATTTATCTGGGCAAAAGCCAAGAATTAAAATGAAATATTTAAAAGAAGTGAGGGAGAAAGGGGGATTAAATATGCCTATTTAAAGCTATACTATGAAGCATCTGTATTAATTTGGTTAAAAGAATGGGTAACATTAAGTAATTCGAAAATGTTGAATTTAGAAGGTTTTAACCTTTATTTTGGTTGGCATGCATATCTTTGGTATAAAAACAGAAAAATAATAAGATATTCATGGATCATCTGATTAGGAAAACAATATTGAGGATATGGATAAAGGTAAGAAATAAATTATATATAAAATTACCATATTGGGTTTCTCCGCATAGGCGTTTACCGTTTGGAAAAAATTAAAAATAAAAAATGGGTAACTTATAAAGACAACTTAAAAAAGCAGGGACATATTGTGTTGAAGAGTAAGGAAGAATTAATTAGAGAAGGTTTTGAAACATTGGTTACTTCAATTACAATTGAGAGAAAAATTTAAGATAAAATAAAAAAGAAAGGAATCTCATTGGAGGATAATGAATTAGATGTAAAAATAAAGCAGGAGTAAAAAGACCCCTCAGTCAAGTTTATAAATTGCTTTTGAATTTAGAATTAGAGAAAGATGTAATTAAAACAATATGATAAAATGGGCACAAGATATTGGTTGTCCAATAGGATTACAAGAATGGGAGAATGTATGGGGAAAAAAAAACAAGAGTTTACAAAATGTTATAATTTGAAGGAAAAATTTTTCAAACAATATTATAGATGGTATCTCACACCATTGCAAATTTCAAATACATAAGGGTAAAACTAATAAGTGTTGGAAATGTCAAGAGATAGGTAATTATTTTTATATGTGGTGGAGATGTAAGAAAGCTAAGGAATATTGGGTTCAGATACATCAACACATAGAAGAATATTTAAAGGTTAAATTTATAATGAAGCCAGAGATATATTTATTAAATATAGTGGATGGGTTAGATTTGAAGATAAGGAAAAAAAATTAAGAATATTATATTATATGATTTATGCAGCAAGAATGGTCTATGCAAAATATTAAAAATACTCAAAACCCCCAAAATTTTGAAATTGGATAAAAGTTATATGAATTAGCAATAATGGATAAGTTAACTTTAAAATTACAAAATAAAAAAATGTTACATTCAATCAAGAATGGGAAAAATTATGCTGTGTGGATAGGGAAATGGGGGGGAAATGCCTTATGGGATTATATATTAAATTGGTGAGGGGGGAGGAGAAATTAGAGAGAGAGAAAGAAGGGATATAGGTTTAAAAGATATAATAATATTTTATTACATGTAAATATAAGCTAGTTATATAAGGAAGTAGCTAAAAGATAAGGAAGCAGAAAAGGGAAAGGAAAAAAGATAAAAGATATGAAGTTAGAGAATAAGGAAACAAATCTGAGTAAGGTAACTGCAGTAAGAAGTTTAAAGAAATTGAAAACAGAAAGCAGGATAAGAAAAAAAAGAGAATAAGTACCCCCCTGATTTATGAAAAAAATCAAGTTAGTTAATTTAAGTTGTAGAGATTTTAGGTAGGATTTAGTTTTGAAGAAAGTAGAGTAGGAATAGTCATTGTTTGTATGTAGGTGTGAGTATTTGTCTATATGTGTATATGTGTAAATGTATGTAAATTAGTTAAAGTTTAGACTTGTTGGTTTGTCATATTAAAATAAATTTATTTTAAATAATAAAAAAATTAAAAAAAAAAAAATTGTAAGCAGCACAGCCTCCCACAACTATTTCCATGTTATCAAAAGTAGGAGGATGCGTGGGGGATGCATCCAGCTATTTTTTTGTAGTGGACATGCTGAAAACCCCAAAGTCTTGGCAGATGCCCACTACAATGTGTCCAGCTACAGGAAAAAAGTATGCCCCCGGTATCCGCATGACCAGTGTATGTGATTTGACTGACCCGTGCTGAAATGCTGCTACCCTAACAGGTGGGAGACTTTGAGGCCATACAATGCCAGCATCTCCTTAGAATTTGAAGAATTATAGCTCAAAGGAGCCCTGCGGGGGAGGGGAAAGCAGGATCTTTTCACCTGTATATACCAGTACTAACTGTAGAGAGGATTCCAGTTAAAAGTTAAAAAGAGTATTTTATTTGGAATTAACAAACACACAAGAAATCAGACACTCTTAAGAACCATACAAGGCTATCAGAAAGTGAGACAAGAAAAGGTGGGTAGAGAGAGATTGGGTGGAAAGGATGATAGTTACCAGGTTTAAACAGAAGGCTAAAGCAGAGTGGCTCAGGCAGCACATCTGAGAGCAGCAAGAACAATACTGGGCACCATGTATTACATCCAAGTGACCATATACCAGGCCTGGATCTGGAAATTTATACCCTATTTCCTGGCCTGAAGGAGGGAAATATACCAAGCAGTAATGGCTTTCCCATGGGGTTAACAAAGGAGTTCAGAATGGGTTGATTGTCTTAATTTAGGTAACAAAACTTTGATAAGTTTACACTCCCTTAATGGTTCCATCAGGTAGTGTGAATAGGAAAGATCTCTGTAGGATATGCTCATAGAGGGCCCATTGCTTACCTGGGAGTTTCACCCTTTTTTTTTCAAGAGTGCTTGTACCTTGAGTTTTTGAAAGGATTATCACAAGCCCATTAGCATCAGGCTTCCTTGCCTAATCTGCTCTGAACTTATGATCTGATCATGTCTGTGTTCATCCTGATCTGGCAACATGCTTCCAGGCAGTGTGCTTTCAAGCATGTTTTTCAGCCATAAATATGTCCAATTATGAAAATAGCACAGCACGCAGAGTGGGGGTATATGGCGTGGTAACAATGCGGTTTGAACATATTGACCTGAATCTCATATTTGACCACGTTTTGTTGTTAATTTTTATGTTTTTATCAGTTGTGCATTGGGTTTGGACTGTGAATAAGGCTACAAACCCTTAATTCTCTTAGATTCTAAAGTTCTGTCCAGTTGCAGGGCCTTCTCTCCACACTGCATACTCCTCTTGATACCTTCATCATTCATCTCATTAAAAAAAAACCAGTGTTAATTATTATCTTCATTTTTCATTATCCATGGTAAGTCTGGGAATGTATCCCCTGCACATACAGGAGACATAATGCAGCTGGATACATCTCCACTCATCCTCCCACTCTCTGACAACTTGAAAACGGCCATGTTGCTGGTTGGGACTGTGCTATTTAAAAGATGAGTTTTGGGGAGGCTCACATCAGAAGATGTAGCAACCTGATCTCAGCTATACATTCTGTATTTTGATCATATTCTCTTTAGTGGTTCACTCTGTGTTTTTTGTTTGTTTGTTTAATTTCCTTTGTGTTTGTGTGAGCTTTCAGCCGCAGCCATTTTATTGGAGTATAATACATTCTTACAAGACAAAAGATCCAAACATGTGTTGAAGCTTCACTAAAAACAAATTTGCAAATATGTGTGTCATCGTCTCCTGCCACATAAAAGCTATAGGATTTCAAAACATTCCATCTTACTAAAACTAGAACACACTAAATGTAATTACATTTCCTTTCTAATATTCTTCTTAATTACTTACGAAGACCTTGGCCTGGAATATTACCTTGCCGCAATCTACCTCCTTTGATCTTGCTCCATGTAATGAACTCATGGACTTGTTTTTCATGATGGAACAATGGTTTTCATTTTGAAGTCATGACTAAAAAATTAAGAACTTTCCTGTTAGCAGGAAGAAATAACATCTAAAATAAGAAACTTCTGGGTTCTCAGTAGAATATCGGGAGAGAAAATTCCAATAAATAATATTTTACACTAATCCAATTACTAACAATAAATTGAAGCCAAAGCAAGATGGACTGGCCAATCTACCAAATATCTTTTTTGTATTATTTACTAGTAGAAGTACTTGGGTTTGCAGGGATTAGAAACCTGTTAGTCTCCACTCCACTCTAGCACTTTCTCTTTTCTATACTTTTTTTCTTCCTGATCTTTCTCTCCTTCTAGCCTTCCTTTCTCTCTCTTCACTCTTCCCTACCTCCCACTTATCAGGCAGCACGAACTTTTCTCTCTTTTTCTTTCTTGCTCTTTCAATTTTTTCATGTGATACTTCAAATGGAAGCAAAATTGCACTCTAGAACTCTTCAAGAGAAATTACTATCCACATTTATCATAGAATCATAGAAAAGTAGAATTGGAAGAGACCACACGGGCCATCCAGTCCAACCCCCTGCCATGCAGGAACACCCTCAAAGCACTCCCAACAGATGGCCATCCAGACTCTGCTTAAAAACCTCCAAAGAAGGAGACTTCACCACACTCCGAGGCAACATATTCCACTGCCGGACAGCCCTGACCGTCAGGAAGTTCTTCCTGAGGTTTAGGTGGAATCTCCTTTCCTGCAGCTTGAATCCATTGCTCCTTGACCTGGTCTCAGGAGCAGCGGTAAACAAGCCCTCTCCCTCCTCTATATGGCATCCCTTCAGATATTTAAACATAGCTATCATGTCCCCTCTTAACCGTCTTTTCTGCAGACTAAACATACCCAGCTCTCTAAGTCTGTCCTCATAGGGCATGGCTTCCAGGCCCCTCACCATTTTGGTCACCCTCCTCTGGACTTGCTCCAGCTTGACCATGTCCTTCTTGAATTGGGGTGCCCAGAACTGGACACAGTATTCAAGATGAAGTCTAACCAAAGCAGAATAGAGTGGTACCAGTACCTGCCTTGATCTAGACACCATACTCCTATTGATGAAGCTGAGAATTGCATTGGCTTTCTTGGCTGCCGCATCACACTGCTGACTCATGTTCAGCTTGTGATCTGTTAAGACTCCTAGATCCCTTTCGCACGTACTGCTATCCAGCCACGTGCCCATCCTATATTTCTGTATTCCATTTTTTCTACCTAAGTGTAGGACCTTACACTTCTCTCTGTTGAATTTCATTTTGTTAGCCGTGGCCCAGCTCTCCAATCTATCCAGGTCATTTTGAATTTTGATCCTGTCCTCTGGTGTATTAGCAACCCCTCCCAATTTGGTGTCATCTGCAGATTTGATGAGCATGCCCTCTATTCCTTCATCCAAGTCGTTGATAAAGATATTGAACAGTACTGGGCCCAGAACAGAACCCTGTGGCACCCCACTAGTCACTCTTCTCCAGAATGAAAAGCAGCCATTCATGATCACCCTTTGGGTTCGGTCGGTTAACCAATTACAAATTCAACTAACAGTAGGCCTGTCCAGCCTGCATTTTACTAGCTTCTTTAGAAGGATGTCATGGGGAACTTTGTCAAAAGCCTTACTGAAATCGAGATATGCTACATCCACAGTATTCCCTTCATCTATCCAACAAGTAACTCTATCATAAAAAGAGATAAGATTAGTCTGGCATGACTTATTTTTGAGAAATCCATGTTGACTTCTCGTGATTACCGCCTTGCTTTCTAAGTGATTAGCAACTGACTGCTTAATGATCTGCTCCAGGATCTTTCCGGGTACTGATGTCAGGCTGACTGGGCAAAAACTGTTTGGATCCTCTTTTTTTCCCTTCTTGAAGATGGGGACAACATTTGCCCTCTTCCAGTCTGCTGGAACTTCTCCTGTCCTCCAAGATTTCTCAAAGATTATAGCAAGCGGTTCCAAAATGACCTCTGCCAGTTCTTTTAATATCTTAGGATGCAATTCATCTGGCCCTGGAGACTTGAATTCATGCAGTGTGGCCAGGTATTCCAATGGCCAGGTATTTTTCTGCAGCTTTGTCTCTGATGTATGAGGACGTGTGCCACTTACAGACTGAAGATGTCACAACAGACAGAATCTAATTAACTAAAATCAATCCATATGAAAAATAAAATAACATGAAAGTGGAAAGCATCAGGGTCTAGTCAAGATCCATGTCAAGTTTCAAGGGGGTCTGGCTGGGGAAATGAGTGCTCCAATTGGAAGGATGGGTTGCTTGCAACTCTGAACAAGACCATTCATCTTAGGAACATCAATGCAACAGATGTTGCAAGTCACAGTCATGGAATTAGAGTTGGAGGGGGGCTCATGGGCCATTGAGTCCCATGCAATGCAGGATCTTCAGCTAAAGCATCCTCAGCAAGTAGCTGTCCAGACTCTTTTTGAAAATGTCCAAAATAGAGCCCATCTGCTTTCTAGCAAATTAATTCCATTGCCAAACCACTCTTACTGTCAAGAAGCTCCTTGTAATATTCAACTTAAATATACTCTCACTTAATTTAAAACCACTAGAACTGGTCTTACCATCTGGGGCAGCAGAGAACAGGCCTGCACCCTCCTCACTGTGACAGCCCTTGAGTTATTTAAAGAGTATAATAACGTCAGCCCTCAGTTTTCACTGCACCAAGCTGAACATGCCCAGGTCCTTCAGTCTCACCTCCTATGTTTTGTTTTCCATACCTTATATCATCCTTCTTGCCTTTGTCTGAACCCACTCTAACTTGTCTGTATCCTTTTTAAAATAAGGTATCTAGAACTGAACACAGTGCTCTAGATTTGGAAAATATGTTTCCATTAATGCAGGCTAAAATAGCATGTGATGTCTTTGCTAAAGCATCACACTGCTGGTTCATGTACAACTTATGATCAACAATAATCCCAAGGTCCTTTTTGCATGTAGTACCACTGAGCCATGTATCCCCCATCTTATATCTGTGCAATTGGCTTTTGTTGCCTAAATATAGAATTTTGCATTTGTCTATTGACTTTCATTTTATTAATTTCTGCCCAATTTTCTGGTTTATCCAGGTCCTTATGAATTCTGTTCCTATCTTACATTAGAAGAGGCACTCCTCCCAGTTTTGTGTCATCTGCAAATTTAATAAAGATTCCCTCTATCCTGTCATCTAAGGCACTGATAAAAAGGTTGAAGAAAAATGGCTCCAGTACCCTGAGGTACTTGATACCTCCTTACAGACTGAAGTGCAGCTATTGATAACCCTTTGAGCATGATTTTCTAATCAATTATGGATTCATCTGAGAATGCCAGATCTATTCCACATTTAATCAGTTTGCTAATCAAAATATTATGGGGGAGCTTATCAATTTTTTTGCTGAAATCCAGATACATGACACCTACAGCATGCCCGCAATCTACTAAACCAGTGGCCTAATCAAAAAAAGGTATTAGTTTGGCAGGGTTTTTTTTTCCGTTTTTTATTTACCAAACCCATGCTGGCTCCTATTTGATCACTGTACTGTCATCAAGATACTTGCAGAAAAACTCCTGTATAATGTAGATTCCTAGATCTTCTTTTTTGCATTTGCCTTTTTTGAAGAGAGACAATGTTTGTCCTTCTCTAATCCTCTGGCACCTCACTTGTTCTCCAAGATTTCTCAGCAATGATGGTAAGGGGTTCAGAGAGTACATCAACAAGTACCTTCAGTAGCCTAGGATGCAGTTTGTCTGGCCCTGCATTTAGGTCAGCTAGGTGATTTCTAACTCCCTATCAATCTTGATTTGCAATCCAGATCCCTTGCCAAGCTCTCTTCTGCTTAAGGGAAGCACACAGTTCTCCTTTTGAGAGAAAACTGAAGCAAACAGATTACATTTTCATTGTAATCTGTTAGCATTTTACCATCCTTACCAAACAGCAGTCCCCCTGTCTCCTTGGTCATTCTTCTGCCTCAAATGTATCTCAAATGCAAGTTTTTGTTTCTCCTTGCTTGCCTAGCCAGTCTCAGCCCATTTTAAGCTTTAGCTTTTCTTATACTATTCCTGTCTCCTCTCTCTATATACATATAAAATTTCCTCCCCCCCCATATATGTAAGATTTGTCTGTACAGTGAACCCTCTGTATCTGCAGGGATTCTATTCCAGGATCCCTACGAATGGGAATAATTGCGAATGCTCATGTCCCATATTATTAAATGGCAGTGACACATGCACAGGTGCACACTGCTTCTGAACTTAGAAGCTTAATATAGCCATTTTGACTGGTATGAAAGGCTGGAAAAGATCATTTTGGACTATACTTCCCCAAATCCCCCAGCCAGCATGTGTTTCATCTGAAAACAATAATGGTAGTAATCATGAAGACAGCTGTTACTATAGTGCAACTTCTCTATAGTATGAATATTGTGGCTTGGTGGGTTTTGCTTAAGGACATTTTGATATCACTTTTACAAGGCTGATGTTCCCACACAAGCCAAGTGCCATAAACACAGACTAAGCTAGGATCTACCATCTTGTGTAGATAGGATCTTTAATATCCGTAAAAACCCAGCTTCAAACTCTCAGTGCCTTGAGCCTCTATTATTCTTTCACTGATAACAAAAGACAGAGAAGCCTTGAGGCAAGATTGTTTCCATTTCCCACTCAGTCTTACAGATTTATCAAATGAAATCTGTTCTATTTGCTTTCACCGGGCAATCCTGCGTCAGCAATGCAGCCTTGACAGTCCAAGAGCAAATTTCAAACAGCACTAGATGGCTGGAAAGCTCATAGCCTTCAGCAATTGCCTTACGTCATGATCTGATACCATCTGAATGTGATGAAAACCAAATACTGTTGTCTAGAAACAACTGAAGTTTAGGGGACCAGCAAATATAATGCCTCAAAAGTTTGAAAACATTTCAGAAGTGGAAAGGCTGGAAAATCAGACATCGTGAAGTGTTTAATATTACTTAGTTCCAATGTGCTAAATGCTATACCACAAATGAAAATCTTGCATTGCAGTCCCTTTCTGTCCGGAGATGTTGCAGGCCTTAGATGACACAAACATTTTTTATGGCTTCTGTAAAGGGACATCTTGTGTCATCAAACTCTGGGCTTTTTTTTTTTTTTTTGAGAGTGTCAACAAGCGTATAGAGGAATGGTCCAATCACCGTTGTAACCAAGAGCTAATCAAGAAGACCTGATAGCCATGTAATGCTGATGAATGTTATTCCTCACTGAAGGTATGTTATTAGGGTGCGGGCCCAGTTCATATCATTTCCACTTATAATCCTCTCCCATGTTTTCACCATTTTTTTTTCACAAAAAGTAAAATTAAGGAGCACACAATGGAATACAGGTATACTTCAGTTAATGAAGTAGACGTGCTCCTGGGCTTCACTTCTTTAACAGAAACTTTGACACCAGAAATAGAAATAACAGGGATTGGTTTCTTTGCCACAGAAAATAATAGCAATTCAACATGTTTCAGCAAACTTTTTATTCAAAACTTAACATTCTGCACATATGAAATGAAACAACCAGGTCAGGTAAGCCTAGCATAAGTAAACAAAAACATTTTGAATCTTCTAGAGACCACTTGAAAGCTTCTTCCAAAACACAATTGTGGGATGATTTTCTTTTTCCTTTCAAGAGCCTCCACTTTTCTTTTTTTGATTTCCATTTTGAGGGTAAAATTTATAGATCTATGGTTTTTCAACATCAGAGCAGCTGGTGAGGCAAGCTAGCCTGCTTTCCCTTTTCTTTCTGTTTTGCTCTTCACACATGCTAAGTGATTCTGAAGGCAGTTGTTTACTCTGTGTGTTGTATGTGAGTACAGCTATATTAGGATCACCTAGAGCAGAATCCTATTCTTTCCCAGATCAAGCTGTATTGCATTCTTTACTGCAGGCATGCTGTGGCAGCACAACACCAAAAGCCTGTCTTTCTCCAGCCCTTCTTTACTATTCTCTTAATGTCAATGCTACCAAAAACCTTTCAGCTAGACAGAAGACAAGAAAAAGGGGAGGGGAATGGAGCTAGGCAAAGTCACACAAGACTTTGTAAAAAGGAGTTTCTGTATCTGAGGCTTTGTTAAATGATGTATGCCTATAGCTACACAGTGCTTTTTGACTGATAGAATTAAAAGCCTTCCACAAGGAGCCTCTAGTCTTTAATTGCATTCAAAATAAGACAGTGGTCTTCTACAGAATTCTGCTAAGTTTTTTGATCTGGGAGGCTGTTGTTGTGTGCCTTCAAGTAATTTTCTACTTATGGCAACCGTAAGGTGTGTGATGCACCAAAGGTCACCCAAAGGGTTTCCATGGCTGAGTGGTGAATCAAACCCTGGTCGCTAAGTTCATAGTCCAGTACTCAAACCACTACACTGTGGTGGCTCTAGGAGGCTGTAGACACGTTCAAATGTTGCAGATGTATGAAGTCACTTTCAGGCTGGTTTTATATAGCGAAGTTTATAATATGTTCTTTTGAGACAGCTCAGTTCTAAAAGAAAAAGGCATCTTGCCACAGAGACAGAAGTGTGATCATACATGAGTGTGGATTAAATTTTTCCAGTGGGGATGGTCTTACACAGGAATTATTCAATTACTAACTTTCTACAGAATGGTTTATTAACCCTACAAATGCAATTTTATGTTTAATTTGGGTGGATATTTCCTTTATAGCTCCCAATGAACTAATTTATTGATGGAGAACTTGTGGCCCGCTAATTGTTGTTCAGTTACAGCTCCCATTATTCTGTACCACTGGCCATTCTGATTTTGAGGGATATGAGTTACAGTCCAAAACCATCCAGAAGGCCAGTTGTTCTTTTCCCCTGGTCTAATCCTGGCGAGGAGTGATTAGTGGGGTGCCACAGGGTTCTGTCCTGGGCCCAGTGCTGTTCAATATCTTCATCAGCGACTTGGATGAAGGAATAGAGGGCATGCTGATCAAATTTGCAGATGACACCAAATTGGGAGGGGTTGCTAATACGCCAGAGGACAGGATCAAAATTCAAAATGATCTGGACAGATTGGAGAGCTGGGCCACGGCTAACAAAATGAAATTCAACAGAGAGAAGTGTAAGGTCCTACACTTAGGTAGAAAAAATGGAATACAGAAATATAGGATGGGGGGCACGTGGCTGGATAGCAATACATGTGAAAGGGATCTAGGAGTCTTCATAGACCACAAGCTGAACATGAGTCAGCAGTGTGATGTGGCAGCCAAGAAAGCCAATGCAATTCTCAGTTGCATCAATAGGAGTATGGTGTCTAGATTGAGGGAGGTACTGGTACCACTCTACTCTACTTTGGTTAGACCTCATCTTGAATACTGTGTCCAGTTCTGGGCACCCCAATTCAAGAAGGACATGGTCAAGCTGGAGCAAGTCCAGAGGAGGGTGACCAAAATGGTGAGGGGCCTGGAAGCCATGCCCTATGAGGATAGACTTAGAGAGCTGGGTATGTTTAGTCTGCAGAAGAGAAGGTTAAGAGGGGACATGATAGCCATGTTTAAATATTTGAAGGGATGCCATGTAGAAGAGGGAGTGGGCTTGTTTTCTGCTGCTTCAGAGACCAGGACAAGGAGCAGTGGATTCAAGCTGCAGGAAAGGAGATTCCACCTGAACCTCAAGAACTTCCTGACGGTCAGGGCTGTCCGGCAGTGAAATATGCTGCCTCAGAGTGTGGTGGAGTCTCCTTCTTTGGAGGTTTTTAAGCAGAGTCTGGATGGCCATCTGTTGGGAGTGCTTTGAGGGTGTTCCCGCATGGCAGGGGGTTGGACTGGTTGGCCCCTGTGGTCTCTTCCAACTCTACATTTCTATGATTTCTATGATTAATCATTACTCGCCATTGTAACTGTTTTAACCACTTATTTTTATCCGAAGAACAGGTTAAAATGTTTCAAGTAGCAAACAGATCCTAAGCAGGCTCAAAGACAGGCAGTTTTCACCACAGACCTTGTGGTATAGCAAAACCAGGCTTGCAGGGCTGATTTTGCGCTGAGCAAGGTTATCCTCTGCCACACCACTGGTGTGAGTGGAAGTGAAACTCAGGCCATTTCTACACTACATTGTTATAGTGCTATTATTCCACTTTCAACATCTTGTGAAATTCTGGGGTTTGTTGTTTCCTGAGGCCAAAGAGCTCTCTGGCTGAGAATTCTAAATGCCCCTCCCTAAACTGCAAACCCCAGGATTCCACAGGACGCTGAAAGTGGAACAATAGCGGTATAACAATGTAGTGTGGAATGTGGCCACAAATGTATTTCTTCCTTGAAGGAGAAAAAGATATTCCTGACATCAGTGCACTGTTATGAACTATACCCGCTGTAGACTTTGTCTTGAGTTGGCAAGACACATTTTCTTTACAAAAGACCTGCGCCTGGAGGAGACGAAAACACGCGAAAATTGTGTTACAAGTACACAGCTCCTGTATTTTTTGACTTCCCCGGGTGTGTTGCACAGGGGCGTCTTTGTAAAGGCTTCCACTTCAAAATTTACCAACCCACCACTGATTTAGATATCCAGAGACATCAACCTCCAGTTTTTCCTCCGTTCAGAACTCCAGCATGCCCCAGTATTCCCAGCAACATCCTATGTATTCAGAAGGAACATACACATTTTCAGGTCATCATAGTTTTGAAACTAAGCCGCCCGCTACCACGCATACCCGTCTCCTACTTGCTCCCCCGACCGCCGCACTGAGGGACTCTATCCTACCAGAAAGAGGCGCGGTTCTCTGTCTTTCGTCACTTTTCTGCGCCATTCTCTACGGACAGTGGGAAATGTAGGTTGTAAACTAAGCGGCAGGGAGGAAGGCCTTAACGTCACTTTTACGTGCCGGCGGAAGAGGGGCCGTTCTGCTTCAGGGCAAAGGGGTAAAATAGAGATAAGCGCGGCGGACGGTGGCCGCGCGGGGACGTACCGAGCAGGAAGCGTAGTCGTGTGGGTAATGTTTAAAAGAGCGCCGTGAGGCTTTCCTCGCTTCGTGTAAGTGGCTCGCCCGAGAGACGGACATGAGCGTCTTTCTCCGCCGCGAAAGGAGCCGCCCAACCGCCACCGAGCCTCCTTTTCCATCGGTCCGTGGCGCATGAGAGAGTCATCGTTCGGGGTAGGGGAGGAGAGGACCCGCTTCGGTATTAAGCCATCTCTCATAGAATCACGTACACAAACACGCTGTTGTGTGCGACCGTAACAAGTTACAGTCCGAGGCGCATCTACTTCGAAGTTAGGGCTGTATGGGTCTCCCTTCCCCTCATTTAAGTGAGTGGGGCATCGCAGCGTAAAGAAGTCTATTGTGTCATCGCTGTATTTCTCCTTCATGACAGTGCCACCATTACGCGCGGGCGGGGAGGGCGTGAGCTCGTTGTAAACAGCCCAACATGTCCCCTCAGGCGTTTGGCGCCACTTGTGCATCTGCCTAGACCTACAGAAGCAGCGGGTGCCGGCCCAGGCGTCCGTGGGCTGAAAAGGGTGTGTGTCTCAGCCCTGCGGCTGGCGCCATTCCCCACTGCCTCTCAGCGAGGCTTGTCGGGCTGGGCTCGCTCGCACCGTCTGTGGCGTAAGAAATGCGGCGTCATCGCGAGTCGGTGGCTTGGCCTGGTTGTCATACCGCCCGAGCAGATGTGGGCAAGGATTTCAAGGCCATTTCCGCACTAGGCTGTTATAGTGCTATTATTCCGCTTTCAGTGTTCTATGGAAGCCTGGGGTTTGCAGCTTAGGGAGGGGCCTCCCCCTCCCTAAACTGCAAATCCCAGGATTCCATAGGACGTTGAAAGCGGAATAATGGCACTATAACAGTCTAGTGTGGAAGTGGCCCAAGTCCCCTTTCAAGCTTGCTCAATAGCCTTTTGACCATTAACACTGCGGTCCATCTTTCCTCAAATGGTCACGTACACTCACACTGGGAAGCCACAATGGGGCTTTGTCTCACAGGAGTATGTTGAGGGCTAACAGTAATAACAGGCAAACTGATGTATTTACATGAAAGCGGGTTAAGTGCCACTAAAAAACTTCAGTGTCTGTGTCTCTGCCAGCTAAAGAGATCTAAATTTTGAAATGTAGCCTGCATTGATGATGTGGGTGCAACTCTTTCAAATTGTTTCTAACGTTACTGACTTTGGCATTCTGGTTTGGTAAGGCGGCGACGCTGAAGTTGTCCAGCTTCTTGTTGATCCCTTGCTGGTCCTCCAAGGGTTTCAGAGCAGCTACCTATCTGGAGCTCTGCCAGGTCTTAGATGGCCAAAACATGCATGGGTTAAGCAGTGGAACTTCATTATGTCCCTTCAGAACATTCAGTGGGCTTATTTTTAATTGTATTTTGTGTTGATGATAGTCAACAATAGTGTTTCAGAGCAAAATCAGTTTTTTCTGAAGGTCAGCAAGAGTTATTCTCTAGTGTCAAAAATAAAAAAGGATTTTCCCCCTACATTGTTTAGAGTTAAATATTTTAAAAAACAACTAAAGTATGTTTAATCCAGTGTTGAGGAACTGGAATTTGTGTTGTTTAGCACTGTTTTCAATAAATACTTAGAAGACAATTACATTATTTTAGGTTTTCAGACCTAAAGTATGTAGGTTTATTTGTGGTAAACATTGTAGGCCTGTTTTTGGTATTCTTTTGTCTTGGTGATAATGGGTCATACTTTCTCAGAGTGAAACCTTATTCTTCTGCAAGTGAGCAAGAAATTATCATTGGGCATCAAACTAGAATTGTATGCTACTTTGAAAGAGCACCACATTGCTTAGCTTATGATATTTTTGGAAGTAACTTGTTGGGTGCCCCATGTAGCAAGGAACTGGAAGTTGTGTTATCAATCAATTTTTTTATATAATACAAAAGTTGTAAATAGTTCAGGCTTACTAAGGTTGCTTATAGTTTGTTATGACTCAGCTGTTCCTTCTTCATATGTTACCCTGTTCTCTAAATGGATAGACAAAGGAGATGAGATCTTTGTTTTCCTCATCTAGTGTAGCATACTGTCCTGTTTAAGTTTGCAAGACCTGAGCAGGACTGTTAATGAGCAAGGTTCATGGAGGTTTCTCATTCATTGCCATTAATCAAAGCCAACTCAACAACAAATAGCAACAGCAACTAGACAACTATGTGAATAAAGTTTTCACGTGATTTTATGTTGTTTTACCTTATTTTACTGATATGTTCATAGTCTACTCTGAGATTGATCACTGAAGGGGTGGCTATTAAATATACTAAGTAAATAAATAAATGTTGTCTTTTTGATGTTTCAGTTGGATCATGTCCAAAATGGGAGCTTTGCGTGTGGGACTTGGTGTGGTCTTGGGAGCAGCTGCAGGAATAGGTCTTTTCTACTACTTCTACAAGCAAAAGAGAAAAAAGTCCTGGCATAAAGGGAAACGCAGACCTTTAGATTTACAGAGCCAGCACAATGCACTGGACCCACAGGAACACACAGAAATTCTGCAACCTTATAATCAGGGTAGGATGATTATTGTCATGTTTTCTATTTGCATATCTGTTCCAAAACTTGCTATCCAGACTGGTAAGATGTATGTGATGTCTTCTTTCTGCATTGAACTTGGAATTAACATACCAGTGTTCTTTTATTTGATTATATCAGTGCATGTTAAGTCTAAGGCAATCATGCATTACATTATTCTAAATACATTTGAGAATACTCTTTACTTTTAGAGAAGTTTCCTACTTCCACTGCAACTCTGTTGCCAGCTTCACCAAACAAGGATGTATTAAAAGATTCTGATTGTTTGCTGCTTAACACTTGTCTTTAACTTCCTTTCCACAACACTTTTCACACATTAAATTGAATGCACGGAAGAGGAGAAGCAGGCTTGCACACAGCAACACGAGTTCCAACTGGCCTGTGTTCTGTTTAATGCTGCAGAGCAGATTTGAGGTGCATGTGTTAGGCTACAAAGGCAAGTCTGTTTCTCCAGTGGTATCTGTTCAGTTAGTTTATTGGCACATTTAGATTTCATTCCATGTGTGCATGTCCAGGTGCCTTCTGTGTACTTGAGAACCTGGACAACAATTAGAGGAGTGTGTTAAGCTGAATGTGTGGAGGATCTCTTGTGCTTTACTGCCCAGATACTAGTTGTTATCACTGAACAAATATAGATATGTTGTTTGTAGTTTTACAGGAATTATCTGTACAGGGATGTTTTTGTTAAAGCAGATATACCTCTGAATTCTTCATTCAGATACACTGGTTTGTACACTTGTGTGTATGTGTGTGTGTGTGAGAGAGAGAGAGGTCTTTCTGGATGTTTTGTTGTGTATGCTGTATTGGATATCTTCATGGGGTTGTTTGGCCACTGCTGCACGCTGAACTGTGTTACATAACTGAGTTGTGGTGCCTTGTTGCACAATATGACAGTTACTGGGTACTGTGGGATTTTTTAAATTTTTCTATTTATTTCTAGGAGTATCAGTATTGCTACATGCATTTTTACCCCTCTTCCTATTGCAGAGATGATGCTGGTGCTTAGAAAGTCATACATTCGCAGTCATCTTATGCTAGTGTTAGACTAGTGTACTGGATATAGCAAGACCATAGGTTAAAGTTATAAAGTACCTTGCTGAAAGCTGTGTTTCTCTAAAAATGTAATTTTCTTTCATTTATATAACATAAAATTAAAAAAAAGTTGCAGTTGTATTTAATATATGTTTACAATAGAACAGGAGAAATATTCTGATATCAGTAACAAGGTAGATTCAGGTAGGAATGGACAATTTTTTTTGAATCTCAGGTTTTTTCGGTAAAAAACTATATCAATAAATTTGCAAATTTTTGCTATGTTTTTAGAAAAAAACCCATATGGAACAATATTCTCAGCTAACTCCACTGACTAAATTAAATATGTATAGCCGTTCTCAGTCTGGATAGGACCATATTGTACTTGTCTGCCATATAATTGATATGCTGTTATTGAGGAAAAACTGTGACAAATCAACATCAGAAACATGGTTGCATGTACAGGGATTTTAAGAGCTAAGTATCAACGCGCTCTCCCTGGATGACTGACTGTGTCACCTTCATCCATTTTTTTTTATTTTAAATTCCAAGTTCTTTCTGTGTGATTTATGTAGAAATTGCTACTTTTAAAAAGCTATTAAAGAAAGATCTCATCTATCCCTAGTCTAAAATTCTCAGGAATGAAGCAGCAGCAACATATCTTGTGCAGTGAAGGTGAAGTAGTCTTATTGTAGCTACTTTCTTGTCTCACTTTAGTTCCATTGATGAGAACTGGACCAGTTGAGGCTGGTGATAATGTTTCATACACATCTCTTCTAACACGTGAAGAACAAGCTGAAGTGCTGAACCGTCTGGACTTCCTGCTTAGAAGCCTTATAGACCTGAGAAATGAAGTGGAAGAGCTACGGAACAGCCTGCAGGGTTTAGCAGGAGACATTATTGGAGAAGTCAGGTTGGTATCAGTCTATAACCACCGACAACCAGGTGGCTGAATATCTTTCACCGAGAGACAGGCTGAACCAGGTTTATAGTGTAATTGTTATTATTTTGCTGTTGAGTCAGTTTGCTGAAGTGCTGCTCAAATGTGTAATTCTGTCTTGGGATATTAGCACAAGGCTGAGCTGCAACCTTTGTCTAGTAGAATGAGTCACTTGTGATCTAAATGTTGTAGCAAAAATATAACAAGCATTAAGTTGTGTACCACTTTAGGAAACCAAATGGCTTTGCTGAAAGGGGAAACAAGGGCCTTGTTTTAAAACTATGTTACTTATGTTACTTATGTTACTTACTATGTCACTTATTAAACTTGAGACTGTTTTATTCCAATGCACTTCACTTTCTCTTAGTAAGTACTTGTTTTGCAGCCATTTCTGCCTTGTTCAATAAGAGAAAGTTTTACAGTAAGAAAGCATTTGATTGTATACTTTCCATAAAACACATATTTTTTAAATGATTTGTTCAGTAGGTTGGTGAAAAAAAGAGAGCCTTGTTTAGCTTTTTCGATAATGCTTCTGTTACTTGTGAAGGGAATAGCTTGCTTCACATTTAATGATAAACCAAGGGTGGGGAAAACTTCCAAAGTCATTTTGAGGTCCTCTGGGCCACCTGACACCCCCAGCTTTTTTCAAAAGAAAATTGAGTTATTTTCAAAAATGTTTTCTCTCAATTTCACCTTGTTTTGGGGTACCTATGGGCTGTTTTATGCCAGGTTTCTTCTAGGTCATTTCTTGATGGGAAAAATCTTCTACAGAGCCTAATATTGCCAAATTGCCCCTTAGGAGGCATTTGAGGATAAACATTTTTAAAAGAAGCTTCTTTTTGAAGATGGCTGGGATGACCTTCTATAGCTCCACAGGGGAGCCATTGTGGCCCCCTAGGCCTTAAAATGCCCACCCTTATGAAGACAAGCCATGATGAACCTCAGAGTCTCACACTCTCCCTCTCTTCCTCTGGTGCAGCCTTGAGAACATATAGACAGCTTCTGCTTCAATTTTATATGAATCACAGTTTGACACTGCATCCAAATCCTAAACCATTTTTCCCCTCTAGAAGCTATGGATTACCTCTTCTGTCATCCCTGACTACTAGTCAAACTGTTTAAGTCTAATAGGAGTTGAAATTCAAACACCTGGAGGGTAGCAGGTTGGAAAGGCTCTACTAAACTACCGTTAGGTTATATTCAGTAACCATTGTTAAGATTATCTTCATAAACTACAGACTGAATTGCCTAGTTTCCACTAGTCATAGTTAAGAGCAGATACGGTTTCTCTAAGTTTTGACATTAAATCATGCAATGAGTATTGTAAAATTGAATCTTTTAGGCTCTTCCCTGCAGCTGTTCTAGAAGGTGGATCATATGAGCACAAGGCTTGCTGTGGCTTGTCCTTGTAATGCTAATAGCTTGTCTTTATAACCAAGGCTTAGTGTTGTGTATAAATACAGCCTGTGATTATTCTTTCTAAGAACTAGTGTCCTCATGTGCTTGCTTCTGGTGTGGAGAAGACAGAGAGGGCAGATAAATAATTACAGAAAACTTGCTGCTAGGAGAATCCTGGAATACGTTTCTATTCCACTTTTGAACTCAATCCTCTTTACTAAAGAGAGGAGAAAAGAGGGAATCCAAATACCACTCTTCCACTTCAGACTTCCAGTTTGATTCAGATTTGCAGGCAAATTGTAGCTAGTAGTTACTGTAGTTTGCTAAATGTGGATGTTGTGATATTGTGACAAACACATGGCTCCACGCCATCAAGTGGGATTGTTTAATTTTGGACAGGTTTTAAAGTATTTTAAGTTGATTCTAGTGGTATAAGGTTGTGCGGTTCTACTACAAATTGAGCATCCCTAATCCGAAAATCCAAAATCTGAATTCTCAGAATCTGAAACTTTGAGTTAGGAATGATGGTGGTATCAAACAACCACAGATTGCCCACGTGGGTGGCTGAGATGGTGAACCTTTCTTTCTGGTGGTTCAATGTACACAGACTTTGTTCATGCATAAAATTATTAAAAATACTGTATAAAATTACCTTCAGGCAATGTGTAGAGGGTATACAGTAGCCCATCCACATTTGTGAGGGCTTGGGGTACAGAACCCTCATGAAAGGAGAAAAAACGCAAATAACTCCCTTGCGGCGATTCCCCTCCCATTCCCTTCCAGAGCTTCTCCCTCCCATTCCTTTGCCTCTGGACCTGGCATTGTTGGTGAGGGGGAGAAAAAGGCAACCTAAAAAGCTTACTGGTACTTTTCCCTCAGACAGAGAAGAGGAGAGTTCTGGAGTTTTAATTACTTCAGGTGGCCATCTTGAGAAAGGAGTACCTGACCAATCAGCAGCCAATACACAGCAGAATGTGCAACCAAGTGGCAGAGAGGCCATGCCTCCAGCAGTAGGAGGAGGCTTTGCTAACCAACAAGGGAAAAAAAACCCTCCATTTTAAACATAAGCCTCACAAGCCTGGGGTGAAGAATGCAAGGGATGGGAGGAGAAAAATGGGGGGAGCCAAGCACATGCTTTGTCAATAATCAAATTTGTGAAGATCAAACCCACAACTGTGGAGGGAGGACTGTATATGAAACAGAAGGGAATTTCATTTTTAGACTTGGCTCCCATCTCCAAGATATTGTGATAACTGAAGCCCCTGTCAGAGCTGCTGATGACGAGCAGCAGCTGTTGGTCCCTGTGGCTCTGGCTGGAGATGAGTCCTGCGACTCGAGAACTCCTCCTGCTGCCACGGACCAAGCAGGCGCGGACGTCCCTCTGCCTGCTCCTTTAGGGCAACAGGGATCTGATTCTGAAGATGGTTTGGAGCTTGTGCCAATCAGCCCACAAACAAGGCAGAGACTCAAGAGCTGAGCAAAGGGAGGCTTCCTTGATTAAGTTCAAGAAGCAGTGACTAGCCACACCTGTGTCTTGGGCTATATAACTGCCTGCCTGGAAGCTTTCCTTTGCTTGTGGCAAACTTTTTTCAAGCTCTCCTCTTGCCTGTTTCTTGCTCCCAGCACCCGGTTCCTGCTACCTTGAATTGATCTCTTGACCCTTGGTTTTTGGAACTCTGACTATGGCTTTCACTTGACGCTCTGGTAAATGAACTCCCTCGTATAAAGTGTTTGCTTGCCTCCTCCCGGCTGGACTTTGCTGGCGTTCACTCTCCTTTTCTCCGGGCTGGCTTGCTGCCCAGCTCTCTGACCTTGACAGATATCTCATTATGTATATGCAAATATTCCAAAATCTGAAAAAAATCTGAAACACTTCTAGTGCCAAGCATTTTGAAGAATGGATACTCAATTTGTGCTATTCATAACTGAATTATAGTGCTGTTTGTCTGGTGCAGCTTGAGGGGCTGACTAAATTTATCTGTAGATTTCTGAATTGCATTTTCCTGCTACGTTGCAGTCATAAAAACACATTCTAATGTCACAAGAATAATATTGAACAAAAAGCTGTGGAGATGCTGGACAGACTTGTCTTTACACAGATACTTACTTTTCATACACTTTTCTCTTTAGCTGTTCATTATGTGAAGGATCCATCTTCACTATACTAAGCAATGTTTTACGTTATAATCAATTGACTCACATTATACTTTTGTCAACATCAAGTATCAGTAACATAGCAGAACACTAGTATGAAACAGACTATAGCGTAGATTAGAAGTAAATCTAGAATTTACAAAACTTTGTATTGTAGAAAGAGCAATTTATAATTCCAAAATGGAATGCTGCAGCTGGTATGGAACTTTCAAAAGACTGGTATTCATGTTACTAGCTACAAAAGAGAATCGTCTGTAGAGACAATAGTGCCTAGACTTCAATGTCATTTCATTTATTTATTGAATTTTTACCCTGCTGCTCCTCATAAGACCCAGAGCAGCTAAAACAGTTGAAAATGGCAAATTGCAAATATTATTTTCAGCATTCTTTCTCAATTGTAGTTGGTTATACAGTGAAGTCTTTGTATTAAAGCTTGCAAATGTTGCAGCCTTATGCTATGTTATTGTTGTGTGTCTTCGAGTGGTTTCCAACTTATGGCAATCTGAAGGTGAACCTATAATGGGGTTTTCTAGGGGCTGAGAGTATGTGATGTGCTCAAGGTCACCCAGTGGATTTCCAAGGCTGAGTGGGCAATTGAACCCTGGTCTCCAGCACTGTAGTTTCAGTGCTCAAACCAATACACCACGCTGGCTGTATGTATCAGTGATTAAATGTTTGGGTTTTGGTAGGACTCATTCTAAGTTTTAATGAATGAAATGGAATGATCTTAATGGTTATACAAGGGAGAGTTAAAAAAGAATGAAGCTTTCACATACTAATCTCGTCTTGCAGGTCCCACCTAGAAGAAAGCCAGAAGGTAATTCGACGGAGGCGCTTTCCATACCCCAGAGAAAGAAGTGATTCTACAGGATCTAGTTCCATATATTTCACAGCCAGCTCAGGAACAGTCAATACAGATGATGGCGAAAGTGAAGGGGGGTAAGTAAATACTAGTTTAAACTTTTAAAAAGAAAGTTTGAAGCATATGCTAATTAAAAGCAATATACTTACAGCAAAATTGCTGTGTAAGTACTAGGCAGTTGTAAATGATCTAATTTCGTATTGATATGATAATATGGTAGCTTATTTTGTTAAAAAAACTTTTTATTATAAATTTTTAATGCATGTACTTTGTTTTAATTTATATTTTGATCTGCCTTGGGTCTCATTCAGGAAGAAGCCAGGGTATATAATAAATAAATAATGTCAGCCCTACACTTTCGTGAGGGTTAAGAGTGCAGGATCCTGTGTGAAAGTGAAAAAACTGCAAATAAGATTTCCAAAATCCACCTGCCTCCTAGTACTACTGAAACCAATTTTATGAGCAGCAGCAAGCAGTGGAAGCGGCTCCATCCCATGCTCTCCCTTCTCTCTGTCTCCTGTCCTCCCAACACCCCCAGGCCGTACCTTTTTTGACACTTTTGCACCGCTAGGCCTCATCCAGATTTTCAGACCCAGTAAACTGAAGCCAATCTTACAAGCAGCAGTATGATGTAACAGTATCTGAAGAAGGTATGGGCTGGGGCTGTTGGGAAGGCAGGACACAGAGAGGAGGAGGAGGAGAAGTGGGGGCAAGGAGCTGGATCGGCCACTGCTGCAGCCAGCTGCTGTTGCTTGTAAAGTTGGTTTCAGTATGCTGACTAAAAGTCTGGGTGAGGCATGATCGTGCAAAGGTGTCAAAAGAAGGTACAGACTGGGGCTGCTGGGAGGACTAGAGACAGAGAAGAGGTCAAGCTAGTTCCTCAGCAGCTGCAAACTTACCAATAATCAAATTTGCAAAAGGGAAACCTGCAAAAGTGGAAGGCTGACTGTTAATGGAATATTAAACTGTTTGAGTGGAAAGTTCAGGAAGAAATATCTTTCAAGACAACTGTCTATATTTAAGTATATTTTGATTGACAGAATACCACTTTGTGTTGTTATGTACCACTTCAACAGCCTTTTTTCCCCAACTGATCACAACAGCAAAACTATGCTAGCAATGGGGAGCATCTAGAAGCACTAGGACTGGGGAGCAAAGCCTACATAACATCTTGTTTCTAAGGTTTTGCTGGTTGTCCTCCAAACATTTTTTTTATTCATTGTTATTATGTTTACAAAGTACTTGAGTTTCCTAGATGCTTTACAAAGGTTTAAAAACTATATAATTGGGTCTCAGCTGCATAATTTTCAATTTTATTTCATGGAAGGAGAAACTTGTTGCTCTCTTTTTGGTCTTGAGGTTGAACTCACCCCTCTTTGAGCACAAGTTTATTGAAATTTCAGAATATAGGTTGTTCTTTGTGTGTGTTTATGTGCCAGTATAAAATACGATGCTTGCAGAAGTGTAAGATTAGTCTTGATGACATCATGTGTAGAGGAAAAAATTTGATACAACAGTCACCTAGAGCCAGTTGACCTTTTTCCAAGATCAACACAAATGTTTTTATTTTTTACCTTCATCAGGTCTAAACCACACAAAAGTAAAATGCAAATAAGAGATAAGGGTTGAGATTCCTGCAAAAGTGTCATGACAGGTGGCCTGTAAATTCTTGCTACCTCTGATGACTAACCAAAACCTTGTAGTTGCTGAAATCTTGTTTTTCTCTCAAAGCAGGCTATTCTCACTTACCTTGGCCTGCATGTTCAAATTGCAGCACAGAGTTGGGGACAATGTCTTCCCTAGTATTGAGCTAAGAGTGCAAAGACCAGTATAGTAGTAGTGATTAAATCCAAACACTGTTCCTCTCAAGCCAAACATCAATATTGGTAATGGTTTGTTCTTCTTTGTGGTCTCTGTGCCTCACACACTAGGAGCTTTTGCGCGTGCACGGTAGCGTTCGGAAGATTCTAGAGCAGTGGTTCTCAACCTGTGGGTCCCCAGATGTTTTTGGACTTCAGCTCCCAGAAGCCCTGAGCATTGACCATAGTGGCTGGGGCTTCTGGGAGCTGAAGTCCACAAACATCTGGGGACCCACAGGTTGAGAACCACTGTTCTAGAGCTTAGTAGCTTGGTGGGAACCCCTCCCCCATACCTCTACTGAGCATGCTCAGCCCGCCGAGCAACGGTCACTCCTCAGTTCTTTCTCATCCGCCCTTGCGAACAGAAGGTTCTTCTGCTTGGTAGCAATTCTTGGCTTGCTTTTCGGATAGTTTCTTGGCTTTGACTACGGATTTCAGTTTTTGGCTTCGGTGTTGGATAACGGACTTGGTTTTGGTATTTGGAATCCCCCCCCCGCTCTCCTCTTCTCGTTTTTATCTCTAGTCTTCTCCATTCTCCGCCTTCCCTCTCAGCGTCTTTAACCTCGTTATATGTTGGCCCTCTTCAAACACTGTTCCACCTGTGGCTGTAAAGTCGCCCTGACCGACAGGCACCGGGATTGCCTTTTCTGTTTGGGGGAAACCCATAACATTAAGGCCTGCGCCATCTGCCGCGAATTCACCACGCAGACTCTTCGCAACCGCGCATCGAGGCTGAAATCCCATTGCTGAGAGGAGTCCCTTCGAGCGTGGGACGAGCCAGAAATCCTGACCATGTCGGCATCGACCTCAGGGCGTCAAACGACCACCGCCTCAGCGGTTTCAGCGGCTGCTCGCGTCGACGGCTTCGGACCTGGTACTGTCCTCCCGGACGCCGATATCATCATTACCGAGGATCCCGAAGCTACTGTCAGCGGTGTCGACATCTCGAGAGGCGCCTGCAGCCTCGCAGGCAGCGAAACCATCGAAGACGCAGACCGCTGCCCTGCGGAAGTGTCCTGCCTCCCAAGAGGCAATGAAGGAGAAAGAGAAGAAGAGGAAGGAAAAGGAAAAGCGGCGCTCACCTTCCAAGGTGACTCACCCCCTTTCACCTCCTCCGATTCAGCTCACTGGGGACCCAGTTGAGGAGTCAGACCCACAAGAGGTCCTTGAGGTGTCCGATGAGGAGCAACCCGTGGCTACAGACCTGCCCTCAGAACTGCCCATCTTAGCGGCCGCAATAACCCTGCTCGGTCACCCTGACAGGGTGGACCACCTGGAGGAACTTCCTGCGCTGCTACGTACCTTGGCCACACGTCGGGCAGACTCGGGCAGAAGTCGATCACGCACCCCGGAACGACGGGTGAGGCGGCCATCTCTGCGCCGCCGGGAGACCTATGTTGAGAAGGCCGCGTCTCGGGCTGCGTCTCGCCCTTCGACCGACTCGCCCCACACCTCCGCTTCCCGTGCACCGAGGTACGGCCAAGAATACACCTGGCGAGAATATCTGCCCTCGTACCTGTCCTATTCACCATCATATCGGGACAGGTACCATCCAGACGCCAGGTACTGGTCTCCTTACCGCCGCTCTTGCTCTCCATCTCGTGAGCGGTACCACTCCCGGCATCGACGGTCGCCGAGTCGGTCGGCATCCCGGTCTCCACACTACAGGAGATCCAGGGAACATACTCCTCACTACAGGGCTGTGTCTCTGCCCCCGAGGGTAACTTCGACTGTCCAACCTCCGACTCCACCCCAGCAAGGACGACTGTTCCGACCACCGTCGTCACACAGGCCATACAACGCCTGAGGCCCATGATGGTACCGATCTTGACATCTTCAGTAACCCGTACAACAGCCGTTACGACGACATTGCTGGAGGCTACGGTACCTGCCGCAATGCTGTCGCTACAGACAACGGCACCGGCAGTTACCCTGCAGATACCATCATCCAGGGAGAAGTCCGTTGAAAAGGCCTCTTCTCCATCCTCCTGGTCCTATGAGACGGACTCGGACGAGTCAACAGCGACATCCCATGAGTCTCCCCCTTGACATTTCGGGAACCAGGACCAGAATTGGCACCGGAGGATGTAAAACAGTTCTCCGCCATCCTTCTGCGCATGGCTATGGTGCTAGGTCGCAAGGTTGCCGAGCGGGCTCCGACAGCGCAGGATCCGATGTATCAGTATGTAGACACCCGCCCGCCATCCACCGCACCGCTGCCTTTCCTGCCAGCCTTGACCGAGGCCCTGAAGCACCCTTGGGCCAAGCCTGCGTCCTCACAGCCGATCCCACACCGGCTTGAACATCTTTACCGCACACAGAAGGGTGAGGTGGACTTTCTGTTTACGCACCTGGTACCTAACTATCGTGGTGGAATCTGCCCAAACTAAAGGTGGGAATTGGGCTCATACCACACTGCCTGACCGCGAGAGACGTCGGTTAACTTTCGGCAGGTGTTTTTACACCACCGCCTCCCTTATTGCCGGAGTGTCTAACACACAGGCATGCATGGCGGCCTATGCGAGGAACCTCCTAGACAGATTTGGACCTCTTCTCTCCAATCTGCCGGAGGAGCATTGAGCAAATGCCCTCCAGTTCTTCAATGAAGAGGTGGCCCTCGCGAATCAGCAGATCATCTCCGCGAGGCACGCCGTAGAGGTCGCTGCCCAGGTCCTCGTTGGGTCTGTGGCCTTGCGCCAATACACCTGGCTCTGATCATCGGGCCTTCAGGAGGAGGAGCAGTAGGAGGATTGAGGATCTCCCCTTCGACGGCCAGGGGTTATTCCATGCGACAACCGATGACGCCATGGATCACCTCGTCAAGGCATGCCTGACGGCTAAGAAGATGGGCATCCATCAGCACCTTCCAGCCTCGCTCGCCTCGCCCGGGCCCGTCTCGTCCGTCGACCTTGTCCTCAGCGCGGAGACCTCTTTGAAGGCACCCATCTTCATCCTCGAAGAAGTCCTCTCCGGGACAAAGTCTCGGTTTTGACCACATTCGCAGGTCGCCACCACTACCATCCTTCAGCCTGCCAGCAGCCTTAGAAGATCAGCCAAGCCTGACCAGGCACCTCACGGACTGGCATCACGTCAGTACGGGCTCTTGAGTCCTTTCCATCGTCCGCCTTGGCTACGCCATAGAATTTCGAAGTATTCCTCCGCGAGGCGTCTACTATTCCACCCCGGCCAGCCCGGCCCTGCTGGAATAGATCCAGTCCCTCCTGCAAAAGGGAGTGATCGAACAACTCCCACCCTCGACCTCTACCACCGGCTTCTTCTCCTGGTACTTCACGGTACCGAAGTCGAACAGGATCCTGCGACCCATTCTGGACCTCAGAGGGGTGAACAAATACATCCGCCCCAAGAGGTTCAAGATGGTCACACTATCGTCGATCCTTCCTTTCCTTCGACAAGGGGAGTGGTTCGCATCCATCGATCTTCGGGATGCATATTTTCACATCGCCATTCACCCGCAGCACAGACGATACCTCCGGTTCGCGGTCGACGGTACCTGTTACCGGTACCGGGTACTACCATTCAACCTCTCGACTGCGCCACGGGTCTTCACGAAGTGCATGGCCCCCGTCGTGTCGTTGCTGCGGACGAAGGGCATCTCCATCTATCCCTGTCTGGACGATTGGCTGTTGGTTGCGTCCTGCAGACGCAAACTCTTCACGGACATTCACAAGACACTTACCCTTCTGACTCGCCTTGGTCCCCGGGTCAACCCGAAGAAATCCCATCTTGAGTCCACGAGGGTTCTCAACTTCATCAGGGCGACTTTGGACTTGGTGTCGGCCAAGGCCTACTTACCGATGGATCGCGCATGGACGCTGCGTCAGGCCGCGTCCACCGTCTTCAACGCCCCGACGGTATCGGCGAGGAGAATCCAGCAGCTCCTTGGGTACATGGCCTCGACTACCACCATGACCTACCTGTCCAGGCTCCATGCGCATCCTCTTCAGCACTGGTTCGTCCGAGTCTTCAACCCACTCCTAGACA
Source organism: Iguana delicatissima (assembly GCA_948472985.1). Classification (NCBI taxonomy): domain Eukaryota; kingdom Metazoa; phylum Chordata; class Lepidosauria; order Squamata; family Iguanidae; genus Iguana; species Iguana delicatissima. The sequence continues at coordinate 146,179 of CAOKZL010002066.1, read as the reverse complement.
ACCAGAGATGTCTCCTTCGACTGCCCCCGCAGGTGCGACACTCCCTGACATGGTGGCAGTCCTACCACAACCTACTCTCCGACATGCCCTTCCAGGAGCTGAATCCATGCGTCACCGTGACCATGGATGCCTCCCTCTTCGGATGGGGAGCTCCTTGTGGTGACCTCAGAGTCCAGGGCCGGTGGATCGACGACGAGACTGCCATCCACATCAACACCCTTGAGCTGCTTGCCATCTGGAAAGCTCTGAGGGCCTTTCACCACCTCGTTACCAGCCGCACAGTGTTGATCTGGACAGACAACACGACAGCGGTCTGTTATGTCAACATAAGGAGGGACTCACTCGACCACCCTCCTCAGTGTAGCCCTCGACCTCTGGAACTGGTTCGTCTCGCTTCGAATCCATCCGGTGACAATTCACCTGGCCAGGCAAGAGAACACCACAGCGGACGCCCTCAGCAGAGACACCACTACCCACCACGAGTGGTCCCTCTCGACCGAGGCGTTCCTGATGATTCGAGATCGATGGGGCAAGCCGACAATAGACCTTTTCGCCACCGCTCAGAATGCGAAGTGCTGCCAGTACTGTTCGAAGGCCGGCTGGGATCGCCATTCCACCAGCGATGCCTTCCAGTTCTGGTGGAGCGAGGGATTCCTCTACGCGTTCCCTCTGTTCCCCATCCTGGGCCGAGTGATATCGAAGATCCTTGCGGACTGAGCCGATGTCGTCCTTGTGGCCCCGTACTGGCCGAGGCAGCACTGGTTTGGCCCCCTGTTCGAGGCTGCTCGCGGGCAGATCCTCTGGTTTCCCACAACACCGGACCTTCTGTCGCACTCCAGCGGGCTTGTCCTCTACCCGGACCTGCTGCTCCTGGCCCTCCATGCCTGGAGGATATCGTCCTAGACGACCCTGCCATCGGTAACGTCTTGATCGCGGCCAGGAAGGAGTCGACACGCCACAACGATCACTGCAAGTGGCAACGTTTCGTAGCCTTTGCTGAGGAACAGCGGGAGCCGGTATTGCCTGTCAGCCTGCCTACCGTGCTCCACTTCCTCCTACACCTTCGACAGCAGGGCTTGGCGTTCCCTTCGCTGAAGGTCTACCTCGCCCCTGTCGTGGCATACCAACCTCCACAATCTCCATTGGCGGCCCTCTTCCGTCACGGTACCGTGAAGCAGTTTCTCAAGGGCCTGCAGCACCTTTATCCACCGGTACCGCCACCGGTACCGCCGTGGTCCCTTTCCCTGGTGCTGTTGCAGCTGACGAGACCACCCTTCGATCCCATGGCAACCGCAGATGACAGGCTGCTCACCATGAAAACTGCCTTCTTGGTGGCTGTCACCTCTGCCAGGCGGGTGGGAGAGTTGACAGCCCTACGGTCTGACGAGCCATACCTCGTCTTCCATAGGGACAAGGTGGTCCTTCGGCCTGACATCTCTTTCCTGCCAAAGGTGGTGTCTGACTTCCATCTTCATCAAGACATCATCTTGCCAACCTTTTATCTGGACCCGACTATACTTTTGGAGCGATCCCTTCACTCCCTGGATGTTCGTTGGGCCCTGGCCTTCTACACGGACAGGACTGCCTCTTTTCGATAGACCCCGCACCTCTTTGTGTGCTATGGCAGGCGTCAGAGAGGCCACAAGGTTTCCACCCAATGCTTTTCTAAATTGGTGGTCCAGACTATTCAACTGGCTTATGAGCTTGCCAAGAAACCTCTGCCAGTTTTCCTCCGGGCTCATTCCACTAGAGCCATGGCTACATCTGCAGCCCTCCTGCGAGGAGTCGACCTGCAGGAACTCTGCCGTGTGGCGACCTGGTCCCAGCCATCGACCTTCGTGTGCCACTACAGACTGGACTGCCAGTCCTACAGAGATGCCCGTTTTGGACGTGCTGTGCTGGCTTCCATTCTCTAGGACCTGACCCACCATCCTACCGGTAAGCTACACAGTCTCCTAGTATGTGAAGCACAGAGACCACGAAGAAGAAGAACAGGTTGCTTACCTGTAACTCTGGTTCTTTGAGTGGTCATCTGTGCCCTCACACACACTTGCCCAGCCGTCCCCTCTTTCTCAGGTCCCTTATTGGCGGACTACAGAACTGAGGAGCGACCTTTGCTCGGTGGGCTGAGCATGCTCAGTAGAGGCATGGGGAAGGGGTTCTCGCCAAGCTACTAAGCTCTAGAATCTTCCGAATGCTGCCGCACACGCGCGAAAGCTCCTAGTGTGTGACGACACAGATGACCACTCGAAGAACCACAGTTACAGGTAAGCAACCTGTTCATAGGCAAGTTTGTGTGCAGCTCTGGATGAGTGGAATGAGTAGGCGAAGATATGTATATCTACAGTTTTTTGCTCAGCTAGAGCATGAGTGGGGAAATGCAGCTGATGGGCTACATGCTGCCTTCATAAGCCCCCTGCCAAATCTCTCCTGGTTGCAAAGGATCATAAATACCTACCACCAAAATTATGTCATGATGTGTTTCTCTGACACAGTTTGCTGATAAAATTCAGCAACAGAACATTACAGCAGCTTGGTGCTATAGTGCAGAAATTTTCAAAGGGCCTTTCCACACTACACTGTCATAGTGCCATTGTTCCACTTTCAACATCCTATGGAATCCTGGGATTTGCAGTTTAGGGAGGGGCATTTAGACTTCTCAGCCAGAGAGCTCTTTGGCCTCAATAAGCTTCAAATCCTAGAATTCCACAGGATGTTGACAGTGGAATAATAGCACTATAACACTGTAGTGTGGAAAAGCCCAAAGTATCATGATACTTCATGCATTTCCTATCTAGCCAACTTAAAGACTTTGATGTAAGGATTGTAAGTTCACTACTGCAGTAATTATATTCAGTTACTGTTGAATTAATTTAGAATTGTTTTAATGAATTTAATCCTAAATATTACATATACATTTAATGAAATGAATTAATAAAGTCAATAAAATAAACATCTCATTTATTAACATATAAAATATATGTTGTTACATATTTTAGTAAATTTTATGGATTTAGCCAGTTTTTCTCTGTTAGTAACATAAACAAAAAAACAAAACACTAATAACATTCCTCAAGCACTTGACCAACCAAGTGAATCCCTGACTCTATTATACCCCTGAGCCAAAGGTGTGCGCATGGATGTTCAGTTCCATATACATGCCCTCCTTTGGATTTTCTCATTAATGAAAAATGCGCTTTCCTGTCTTGATGTCACATAGAGGAGTTAGTTCTGCATATGTGCCCTGAATGACCCAGAATGACCTAGATGGAAGTGCAAGGTGCTCATATTCTAGCTAGACAGCAAATGATGCAGCATGGTTGCCACACAGTGCTGCTTTCTGACCTGATCCAACTGCCTGTATGTACTATTTCTGCTACTTCTTAAAAAGATTGAAATCCCATTCATGAGATAGATCCAGTGTCTGCCTTCGCCGTTAGGCAGTTTTTAGCTAAAAAATCTTTTAAAGGACTCTACATAGCTTTATAGATTATATTAGACAGAAGGTGGGGAAAGTGTGAGCTGTAGGCTGTCTGAACCCCCCTTAGCCCGCAGTTTTTTATAAAAAAAAAATGGAATTATTTTTGATTGAAAAATTTCTAAAAATTATATCCATAAGTGACGAAGTTCTGGGGGCTGTGGCTATCTGAAGTGCCAAGGCAACCTGAAAGCAGGATGCTAGGCAACCAGAATAGCAACCCAGGAGAGAAACCCAGTAGTTTATGGAAGGAACCTGGGGCAGAGAGAAGAAGGTTATATAAAGCCACATACCTGAGGGTATTGTTCTTCCTTTAGTGAGAGCCTAATAAGAAGCTAGAGAGTAGATTCCCTCAGTCAGCCAGAGAATGTGGTTGTATTGGGAAGTTTGCTTCTCAGTGGAAGCCTGGTGAGAGGTAGAAGAGTAATTGAACCTGAGTAGAATCAGGTCAGAGATTTAGGCCCTTTTCGCATGCCTTTTTTTTGCGCAAGTGCCCCTTGAGCGTCGCGTGAATGGGAGCGTTACTCCGTATGACGTACTCCCACTCGCGTGACGCTCACGAGACTAAAGCGGGGTGCGCACGCATTTTCTTATTTTCGGCTGCAAGCCAAAAATACTGCGTGCTTGCGCAATGCTCGCGGTGCCCTCGTGCATTTACCTGCATGTGGTGCTTCGGTGAGCCGGGTGGGTCGCGCTTCCTTCCCCCAGCACAGCCTACAGCTCCCAGACTGCACTGCGGAAGGAAGGGGCAGGGCGCTAGAGCGATGGTCGCGCTAGCAGGAAGTGACCTGCGGTAGGAAGGAGCGGGGAAGCGGCAGCATTCCGAATGAGGCTTCTCGCGCGAGCCGCCCTCCCCCATCGCACAAACGGGTAAGGCGCGAAAAGGGCCTTAGATTGAGGGATGAGCCAAAGAGCTGTTGTATAATACTTGTGCTTTATATGAAAGCCTAAAGATATAATGGAACTGTCTAAAAAGTGCACTGAGGAAATATATCAACCCTGACATCTATTTGAAGTCCGAAATCCTACTTTATTCTTATTATTATCTTAACAAATGTTACAGTTTATTTTTGTAAATACTGACTTGGGTGAGTTGTATACAGTGTATAAAATAATACAGAAAACACACTACCATGGAATTATTGTGTGATTCTAAATAAACATTGAAACCCTCACCCTTTTAGACAAAGGTAGTGTTATAAGGAGAGAGGCAGAGCTGTATGGTAAAGATAGGGCGCGTTATCAGATTGGGAATTGCCACACCAATCTGGGCAAAGTAAGGACCTATCACACCATAGCTCTCCCAAATGTGGTGGTGGTGGTGTGGCTTCATGTAGTTTCTGACTTATGATGTCCTTTTTTCAGAGGGGAGTTCTTTGCCTTCCTCTGAGGCTGAGAGAATGTGACTTGCCCAAGGTCATTCAGTTGCTTTCCATGGCAAGTGGTGATTCAAATCATACTCTCTTGAACAGTGGTTCTCAACCTGTGGGTCCCCAGATGTTCATGGACTTCAGCTCCCAGAAGCCCCAGCCACTATGGTCAATGATCAGGGCTTCTGGGAGCTGAAGTCCATGAACATCTGGGGACCCACAGGTTGAGAACCACTGCTCTAGAATCATAGGTCAGTGTTTAAACCACTACAGAATGTTGTCTCTATCCTCAGATGTGTGCAAACCCACAAAAACCACCTCCAAAATCTCCTCAGAACCCCCACCCCCTACTCAAAGATCTTCTTTTCTCTGTTTTACCTTTAAAATGATGATAGGAAGTAATGTGATATCACTTCTGGTCACCGTTTGGATGGAAAAACAGAGAAAACAAAGTGTTTTGGTATGCTGGATGGTACAGCCCATAGAGGTTGTAAAAAATTGACATCTGAACCCCACACAGTTAGCCATCCCGGTGTTAGATTTTCGCTCACATCAGATTGACCTGGGTAGTGATCTATTTTAAAAACAGAACAAAACTATTGCTCTCATATGCATTCATTTCCACTTCACTAAAATGTGAGCACGTGCTGCCAATGAATTTAGAATGGTTAAATAATATATTAAATAATCAAACATTTAACTGAGTAATGGGCCTTAGTGCTTAAATTCTTGCTTACTACACAGTAAATGTCAGAATTGTTAAAGATTAAGCTGATTAGACTAGGATAAATTTGAAAATGAGTGTGTTCTAGATTTTGTCTAGCAGGTCAGTGTGTGGATATGATGTGGGACAATAAGAAGAAAAACACAGTTGGCAGTTTGTTTGGAACTGAACAACTGAAGCTACACTATCTTGATAAGTAACTAGTTGGAGAAAGTTCCATATAGATTTTTAAAAGCATATATTCTTTGTTTTGTTCTTGAAACTCACACCAGTTCAGTATTGCTAGCATTACAAATCAGAGCAAATAAGAGCACTTTGTATAGTATTGTGTAGTGTAGCATTAAAAAAAAAAGGAGGGGATGAGTAAAACCCAAGTCTTTCAGCTTGGCTTTTTACATGTTTATAATTTGGAACATCTTGGAAAATTGTTTGCTTGGTATCTTTAAACCTTCCTGTGTATGAGCAAGTTCTTTATATTTCGTGCATAGATACTCTTGAAGTAGTGGTGGCAAAGCAGCAAAAGCTGACTATTAAAATTATTATGTCTCAATCAAGAATGGACTTGGAAATCTGATGTGTGAATTCTGTCCATATGAATCTTTTAAAGTTGTTGATGATGAGTCTGCTGTAAATTAGACAGCCATTTGCACCTGCTTATTCTGTTGTTTTTGTGCCTTCATAAATTAGCCTTGTTTTACAGGCAAGGTGTTTATGCACTGGAAATATGTTCTTTTGATCCTTGCAGGTTTGAGAACTCTACATTTTTACGTAGTAATAGGGAGGATCTCTGGTGATCCTGAATATATTTGACATGACTGTGATATTTTCCTTTGCTGCAAAGCAGACAGATCTTACCAGAATGTGCATGTGCTTAATTTTCTTTGTTTAGTCGTGTACGTCATGCATAGGGAACAAGTTTGTGTATTGTCTGTCTGCTTGTCCACTTGGGATTCAACATTTAAACGCCAGCAGTTTGTTATTATCCAGAAATACAGTTAACTGGCCCTGACCCATGGCATTGTTCATGGCTTTTCATGGTTCTGACTGATCAAAAGACTGAGTGGTGGTGTAGGTATTGGAAAAAACCAAACTAATGTGTTCCACTGATAGAACTACTTCTGTCCTATTCTGTCCATATTCTGTCCTAACAGTAGCCTCTTGTCCCTGTGTATGTCAGAACAATCGAATATTGTAGTACACCCATTTCTTTAAAAACAATCCATAGTTATTCATGATGTACACAATTAAAGGCTTTGCTATAATTTATAAAGCACAGGTTGATTTTCTTTTGAAATTGCTTGGTGCGCTCCATTATTCAGCATATATTTGCAGTATGATCCCTAGTACCTCTTTCTTTCCAGAACCCAGCATGTCTGGCATTTCTTGTTCCATATATGGTAAAAGTCTTTGTTGTAGAATTTTGATCATGATGTGCTTGCATGGGATCTGGACAGCTAGAGGTCTCTAATAAGCAAATCTTCAGAAGTGAGGAATTATGGGATAGAGCAGAAAGTCCCATTACTTAAGTGGAGATCTGCTTGTTGGGTTTCTTCCTTCATCTTACCAAAATGGAATAGTTTTTAGGAAAAAGACAGAAGTTGTATTGTTTGTACTTTTTGATCTTGGTATAAGGGATACTTGCCTTGACTGGAGCTCCTTCACATAAAGAGTAGTCTGGATGTCATGTGGACAGTGCCATTTTGGACGTTGTGAAACTGCATAAGTTGGGTACTCTTTGGTAATCCCGTTTTAGCCTCAAAGTGAAGAATTGTTTCCTGAGTCTCCTAAATTGGCTTTTTTTTTTGTCTGCTAGTTCTCTAATTCTTATCTGTAATAGAGTTGTCTGAAGAGTAGTATGGTTCCATCTACATTTTATAAAACAGATTTTCAGGACTGAGCAGTAGTAGGTCTGGTTGAAAATGAACTTCATGCCTAGCTTAGCAAAAGGGAGCTATAAACAGTTCTTTTTTTGTTATAATTCCTTGTATATTCTTTAAACTAAATGATTATCATTCCTTAATACCATTTTTGGAAAACAGTATTTTTTTGATTGACTTGGTGTCTTTTGTGAACTGAACTGATGACCATGTTTGTATATATTAGCTCCAAGATACATAGCAGAATGATTTTGCTTACTTTTCAGATTCAACTGTACTCTTTAGTGCTGTGTTGTCTGCTCAGTCTGATGTTGATATCGAAGCTATCTTGCTGTGTCAGATAGTTAGGGCTATGGATTTTGTATATTAATATTCTTCTCTGTCTTTTTATTCTGTATGAACTATTGACTGCGTTTGTATTGAAGAATGAGCCAAATTTCTTGGTTCACCCAGCCAGTTCTTGCGTTCTTATTGTGTCTTCTTACTGCTGCTCATCCAAAGCTCTTGGCTTGTTTCTCCCAAAGAAACCAGGATTCATAAGCCAAGAACCAACTGTGGTTTATAATCCTGATTTTAAAAAGGACAAAGAAGTAGGAATGTGGGTTAGGACAATATGAGAAGCTTTCATTTCTTGGCTGAGTGTAACCTGTCAGCTTCCAGATGTCTTACGTTATAGCTTCTCTCCTACTCAACATTGGCCTCATTAATTGGGGTTGATGGATCTCAAATATCAGGAACACAACACAATGAAGTAGGCTGATTTAGCAGGATCTGCTAAAAGGCAGCAAGCAGGCACAGACAAACTGCATGCACCATCATGCACATTCACAGTAAGTCAAGAACACTGAGAAACCTGCTTTGTAGTTATATGTGAATGCAGCCACTGGCATGCTTTTGGTGGGGAGGGGGAAAGTGTGTCAGAGTGTATTTAGAAAAATGAGTGTGTCAGAGTGCACTTAGAAAAATTTTCTATGTAAATTCTATATTCTCCAATATTTTTGTCTTAAAGGTACACCACAGCTAATGCAGAGTCTGATTATGAACGAGAGTCCGATAAAGAGAGTGAGGAAGGAGAAGATGAAATCAGTTGTGAAACAGTGAAGACCGCAAGGAGAGATTCCCTGGACCTTGTAAATGAAGATGAAACTGCCTTGACTATGGACTCTGCTGCAGAAGAGGAACTTGGTCAGTTACTACAGCAAGCGGATCACTTGCACCAGGGCAGTGACCAGGAGAAGAGAGAAGGATTCCAACTGCTGCTTAACAATAAACTGGTGGTAAAGTTCACTTTAGCCATTTCTCAGAAAAACTGAGTTGACCTAACCAACAGAGCAGAGTAGAATAGGATATTATGTAAAGTTTTGTCTCCACCACAATTTTAAATAAGACTGCTTACCCAACTTCAGATTGCTTATGCTCTTTGTAGAAAATTAAAGCACATAAAAGCTCCTGAGACTTGGCCTCTCTTCAAAACTATTTAGTTATATTTTCATTCATTCAATCATCTAATGTTTTCAAGTGAAATTGCAGCATTGCTGAAATTGATAGTGAAGCTCTCCTGAGACATGTTGCTCTGGGTAGGAAGAACTGCTCAATCAACTCCATATGCTAGCTTCTTCTAAAGTGATACAGCAATGATTCCCAAACCTGTTAAAGAGAAGAAAAGTTCATCAGAATTTGCTGTGCCTTCATTTGCATTCCTCCTTTATTCTTCTACTAGTCAAGAAGCACTGTCTATCTTGGCCCTTCTTCTGCTGTGCCACCCCTAGAGCCTTCCAACCCATTAAAACTTTGCCCAGCCAACCGCTACAGACTACTTGTTTAATCTTAAATTGGACCTACCATCTGAGCACTGAAGATTTATCATAATCACCACCCCAGATATTCAAAGTTGTTCTATCTCTTTTCCTTGTATTCCTCATGGCAAAATTAGGTTAACAAACAAATATTTAATTCTTAATTCAAGTACCCTATTTGCTGGTGTATAAGGCTTTCCCCAAAAATACTGTTTGAAAACGGGGTGCATCTTATACAGCAGTGTATCTTATACACCAGCAAATACGGTAGTTGGATTTCCACTGGTATTTTTCATGTATAATTTATCATAATATGTTTCTCATTACTGGAGGAGTTGGGATCTGTACTTTATACTCAGTAATGTCTACTTGTGCCAATTACACATTTTTGTTGATTTATATAGCATTGCAAAAATTTAGCTGTTCTTTGGTGATAGACATGCTGCTATGAAACTGCATGTTTTACAGTATTCCCTAGTTCTGTCCCCATCAAGAGTGTATATGCCCAGTCCTCTGCCATGCATATTGTGCACAATATTGCCTGATATACCGCATTTAGTGCAGACAGCGATAGACAGTTATGAAGCAAACACAAGTTCTCTGTGTGTAATGCTCTAGTAGTGCCATGGTTATTGTACATCTTCTAAATCCTTATTGCTAGAGCAGAGACTGGTATGAATAGTTTATAAACAAAGTGAGTCCTATGTGCAGTTGTGATTTTTTTCTAGGATAGCTTCTACTTTTTCCCTTGTATTTCACAGAGGTGCTTAACTTTTAGGCCTGAGTCCTATATTACTATTATTAAAATGAGAACTGTTACAATGTATTGCATTCTGATGCTTCACATCAGTGGGAAGATTTAAACAAGCTATTGGTGTTGATTAATGAGGTTTGCATAGAGCACTTCAGTACAAATCTTCACAAAGCAGTTAAAATCTAAATAAAATTATGTCTGTTGTATGTTGTAATTGGAAATCCCACTTACCTGTAATCTTGAATGACTAGAATACAAGTAAACCAATATTCATTCTGTCCACAGTATGGTGACAAGCAGGATTTCCTTTGGCGTCTGGCCCGAGCATATAGCGATATGTATGAAATCACAGAAGATGTGGATGAGAAGAAATCCTATGCATCTGATGGTAAGAATACTTTTTGAAATAAGGATGTGTATTTTTCACTGAGTTAAATCACAGCATGAAAACCAGGTGCTGCTTATACAATTTTACTATAGGTTGTTCCTGCTGATCCAGTGCAACAGTTTAATATTATACATTGAAAAATTGTTTAAACTGAATTACGTTGAGAGTACAGCTCTTTAGGTGTCTCAATTTTCTCATTTTAGCAGGTGCTTTAAACCCATGAATGACACAATAAATAAAAAATAGCTGCAAATATATTGTGCCAGGCCACACTTCTAATTCATGTCATTGCTACAAGCTCTTGTTCATTGTCAAATTCCTGAACTTTATGATTATCTCAAAACTTCCCACTTTCCTTTTCTTCTTGTATTGTCTTTGTCTGTTGGTTAGCTGTGGACAGCAAACATCTGCTTCTCTTTGTGAATGGAAAAAAATGTCAAGTGGTACTGGAATGTCCCAATTCTTCTCCAGATTGTTGTGGGAGTTAGGAGGTTCACAGGTCACAAGCCATAGTTTGCTATTAAGAATATCCTGCCTGTGTAGTTAGTATTTTTTCTTATTTTTAAATCTGATAAAAAGTTTATTGACTCCAGCCTTCTTCCTCCCTATGCTGTAACATGTTGACACATGTTGGAAGTGAGGCTTAGTGCCAAAGTCTCTTACTTGAAAGGTAGCAAAAACTTTGCAAGTTGGCGTTCTTCTCTGCAAGAATATGAATCAAAAAGTTCATGGCCTCTGTTTACAAGAATAGCAGACTGCGAGGTAGGTAGCTGTTTGGCTCTTACATATACTGTCCAAGCATAGATAACTTTGCTGAAAAAAAAATCTGTTTTAATGAGCATGTGAGAGTCCATCACACACTGTTTAAATCATCATTTGACAAGTATTTGAATAGCTAGCTGTTCAAAATGTGATGTGGAAATTTTTTTTTTAATTGTGTTGCAGGCAAAGAAGAGGCAGAAACAGCTCTGCAGATGGGAGATCAAAGTGCTGAGTGTCATCAGTGGTATGTAATTACTTCCTTTTTAAGGAAATGAAAAGGAGATAAAATTGTTCTGTATGTTGTTCTTTTGTACATTGTTGTATTTAGGGAAAAGAAAACATTGTTGGAAGTACAGCCCAGATGGAGAAGTTTTGTTTTTTTTAAGGGCAGTTTTGAATTACCCTCACTAGACAAATATATCTTCATTTGGAACAAGAAATTATGAGTTCAGAGACAGTATAGGTTATAGTTAATCAAAATAGTGTGTGTTTTTTGGTTCATTGGTTCTTGTCAGCAAATTAGAAACTGTCTCAGAAAAATTACCCCAGATAATTTTTGTAAAATTACAGTAACATCTCTTGACTCTGATATCGATTGCATGCCCAGTATCTCCTATGAGTCTTCATCTAGTAATTTACCGTTCTTCCCAAAAGATATTAATGATATAGTGTAGGCCAGTGGTGAGCAAAGTGCATGCAATTTGAATTATTCAGGAACCTCACTGGAATTATCAAGGTGCAGTTCTTGAAGCACCTGGGTCTCTCCATTTTAACTCTGCTGATTTGAGAGAATTTTTCACACAAAACCCAGCAAAATTGGCATAAAGTAGGGCACAGATGTGGAAGCTTATTCTCCCTAGTGCTGCCTTTCATGTCCCTCAAGGCAAAAAAAAAAGACTGAAAATAATCCAAAATGGTGACTGAATATGACATGGCATCACTTTCAGTATACCAAAAATGCAGTACTGCTGGGGAGAGGGCACAGACAGGAAACTGGTCCCTGCTCCCTCCTCAGTTGCCCATCCCTGGGCTAGGCATATAATGTGTCTCTCTAAAAAATCCAACTATGATTCAGGTGACAACAGTAAAAAGGCTCTTTTTTTGTTCCATTTACTTTCAATCTCGGTTCAGTTTGCAGTGATTTTACTATTCCTAGTAAGATTGACATAGTGTACTAGAAATTGATGGTACTGATGTAACCTGTGGCTAATAATAGAGCAGGGAAACCAATAACATAGCAATGACTTCAGTGACAGCCATAAATACTCAGGGAATTCAGTGTTTAAAATGTGATGTCAGATGGACTGCTCATATTATCAGTAAACCAGTCCAACTCTTTAACATACTGGAGCTGTTAAATACAGATGTTTCATGAATTCAGCATGTATGTGAGATCTGTGATTGTATTTGGAGAGAGATTCTTAAATAGGAGGGCTACACTTTTTTTGGTATTTATACAGTTCCTCAGATAGTCAAGAACATGCATTAGACTAGAGAAGTCATGTTCTTGCTGTCTGAGGAATTGTATAAATACAATTTTATAGTATAAATAGCAAAAAAAAAAAAGTGTATTCTGTCCCTTTTGTTACGTACCAGTCTGGTTCACAAGGAGAGTGCAGTAACAACTCCAGAAATTTCTGCTGGATTTATGGCATGTATGAGATATACATATACGTGTGTGTGTGTGTGTGTGTGTGTGTGTAGAGAGAGAGAGATATAATGGACTGTTATATGAATGTGTTGATTTTATATGTGTGATGTTCTTTCATTTAGTATTGTTGTATTTGTTTTTAATATAGCCCCTGAAGAAGGCCAAAAATACAAAAAAGGCCAAAACGTGTTGGGCTATTCCATCTAGAAGCACGTGGAGTTTATTTGCCTTCTCCTTTCCTGATCAGACACATGCTATCCGTTTTTTGTTTTTCCTCCTATCTTTTAGAGTAGACCGTGCACAATTACATATAACCATGCAGTTGGTATCATCAGCTTGTACCTTAACTGGGCAGTGTGATAGATGCTTTCTATGTAGCTAGACTTTTTGATTACACAAGCTATATCTAAGATGACGTATCTCAAGCCACATCTCTAAATTAAACAATCGAAATGGAAGACATCAAGGAAGAAGTACTGTTGGGTATTGGAGATTCAGCATGGGTGTTGGAGATTCAGAGAAGAGTTTATTTTGTGCAATATGTATGCTTTACAAAGGAATAGCCACAGTTGGAAAATGAATTCATAAATGATGTCAGCTAAAATTGCAGCTATTGACCCCTTATATTCTGTCTACTTGTGTTTGTGAGACAGGAAGAACTGCTACATTGCCCCTGCCCATGTGTGCACATTAATGTATTGGTGGTTAATTACTGAGCCTGGCTATGAGGGGACATTGAATTTTCTCTTGAAACTTTCATATCCTCCAACTTCCCAACAGTGGTCAAGGCAAGTTTTTTTACTAGCTAAACTCTCTTACAGCGCTATAAATTCATACTTTAATGATATGTGAGAATGGTTTTACTACACTCTCCTTTCCATTCAGCTGTAACAGGATGGCTTTGAATTGAATACCATTCCATTTTATACCACTAGAGAAGCCCTATACCACTAGAGGAGGAGAGTGATACAGATTCTGTATCTAGTAACAGGAGAAGACTGAGCTTCATATTCCAGGCCAGTGCAAGTCATTGGACTAAATAATGTGTTTCTTCGGCAAAACAAACTAAGTGACTGATGTAGCTTCGTTCATATGTAGGATGTTTTTAGCGTTCTTCTACAAACTTTCAAAACTAGTTCTAATCATTAGTCATGCAACAGACAAAGAAAAACATGAACACAGCCCAGAGATGGGGGCATGTCTGTGCTGCACAGGATCTATCTTAATATGCTGAGGCCCTTATAAGCAAATTCCCAAAAGCCTTGCAAAAGAAAAACAGTTGAACTCTCTTTCCACTTGAGCATGTCTGTGGCCTCTGCATTCCTTAAAAAGTTACTCAGTGAATTGAGAATCAAGAGAGGGAGTTGCTTGTTTGGCTTGGCTTCAGCGTTTGCTGTTAGAAGTAGTGTTGGAAGTACAACAAGAACAGTAGGGGATTTCAGAGATCTCTCTGGGGAGGAAGCTCTGCAGGTGCAGAATTATCTGTCCTTTATGTAGTTAGAGTAGCTCTGAAAATATTTACTGATAACCCATGAAATCAAAGTTTGTTATCTTCCTTTTGAGATTGAACCTACAGATTCAATTTACAAGATGAGTAAGGCTTGCCTCAGAACCTAAATGGAGCTCTGGTGCTTTGCTTTAAAAGGAAAGAGGCATTTAATGTCCAGAAAAAATGAAGCACCAGGATATTTTTTAGAGGCAGAAATTGCATAATTCTGTCACTGTATTTTTATACACTGAAAGTAAAGTGTAACATGTTTGGGGGTTTTGTGTGTGTGTGTGCGTTTATTTGTGAGTAAGCCAAATGTTATTAAATCTTGTTAAACTGAAGCAACATACTCACCTTCAAAGCTCCATGGACTTTTTGGAGTTCAGGTTTATGCCCCATATTATCTCTTTGAAGTACATTGACAGAAAGATTCTGGTTTCTCCACTAATCATACATGATTGTCCTATAACAGTTACTACTACAAGGTTCATCATACTCAAGTTTGTAGCTGGTGCTGATGGAGCTGGTGTCTTAAAACAGGCTCACATTTTGGCCAGCTTGGTAGGAGAGAAAATCATAGCTGTAGAATGGCCACTGAAAGTTAATTTTGAGACACGTTTACGTTGAATTGCAGCACACAACTGAAAATAAATTCTGTGGTCATGATAAAAAGTAAATGAGAAAAATTTCTTAGATGTGGTTCTCTAAAGGAGCAATGGATACAAGCTGCAGGAGGGGAGATTCCACCTGAACCTCAGGAAGAATTTCCTGATGGTCAGGGCTGTCCGGCAGTGAAATGTGCTGCCACGGAGTGTGGTGGAGTCTCCTTCATTGGAGGTTTTTAAGCGGAGGCTGGATGGCTACTTGTCGGGAGTGCTTTGAGGGTTTTCCTGCATGGCAGGGGGTTGGACTGGATGGCCCTTGTGGTCTCTTCCAACTCTACATTTCTATGATTCTATGAAAGAACTTTCGTCATGTCGCCAATTCTACTCCATAATATGGCTGATCAAACTGGAGTAGGGCCTTCAATATGTATAATTAGCTATTTTCTTCACCATGTATACAAGTAAATAATGTGAGCTATCCTATGCTTATATAAAGGCAAGATTACCTTTGTCCCTTGACAAGGAACTCTGGTTTTAGTAATCCACTTCAGTATGGCAGGGAGGAAGAGGTTTGAATGTGAACCTGAGACCAGCTCTTTGTGTGTGGATGTGAAGAGAATAAATCTCTGGTTCTACCACCTTCTGAAACAGCCCTTGTCAAGATAACCAACAACTTGAGTAATTTTAAGTGGTTGATTAGCCACAGTGTTTACCATATTATGATACTTTAGTGATTATCTTGTATGGTTTTTGTTGTTTCCTTTTTATTTTCATAAAAAAGGAAGTGTTTCTCTTCATTTTAGCACTGCTGCTGTACAAAAGATGAGCCAGTATGGTATAGTGGTTTGAGTGCTTGATTAGTACTCCAGGAGAGCAGGATTCAAATTCCCAGTTGACAGTGAAAACCCCTGGTTGGTCTTTGGCAGGTCATACTCTTTCAGCCTCAGAGAAGGGCAATGGCAAACCCGCTCTGAAGTAATCTTCCCAAGGAAGCCCCATAATAGGGCTGTTGTAAGTCAGAAATGACTTGAAACTAGAAAATTACAAATAATATTATCCCCGAATATCTTCTTGAAGTAATGCTTAAAACAGATAGTCAGGTCCAAGAACTATAAATATGTGAAGCAGAGCAATCTCTCATCCAGATGTCAAAGCAATTGTTGAAGTTTCCTACATCATCTGCCATTCCTTTTTGTTCACCATATTGAGAAGTGTTTTGAGAAATACAGTGACTGAGGAAAATAGAAATATGTCCAAAGTTACAATATTCAGTTGAAGGAATAAAAAAGGGCCCTATCCGGCTCAGCAGCTGTGTTGCTTTATTTTCTGACTTGTCCTTGAATCCAGTCCCAGCAAATCTTTAATATGATTTCTGAGTGGCTGATCTTTATATACATATACACAAATCTTTTAGTCTTTAAGGTATTACAAGACTTTTGTGTTCGAAAGTGTAGAGTGGAGAAAAAACTAGAATTTAGTTGAGTGAATTTAATCTTGGTAGATCTTGTTTAAATAAAAGTTCCAAAAAGTTCTGTTTGTATAGAGAAAAGATTTGAGGAAAGTGGTTTGCTTCTATCCAGCAATCTTCCCCTGTGTCTGCCTCCAGGAAAAGGTTCATTTGTAAGTCAACTTAAATTACTTCCTTCACTGATTGACCTTGTAGACAGAATGGAAACATCAAGCCTGCGTTTTGGCTAATGTCAAAACTGGAAGTAAGGGAAATTAATATTGTTTTGATAATTGAACATTTTGCAGTGTAAATTTACAAAAAAAGTTTGGTTAAAAATGGAAACTCTGAGGATACAAGAAAAGAATACTGATACTCTATTATGCTGTTGTATTTGGTATAATGTTGAATAGCTTTCCAAATATTAATTACTGCAGTGGTTTGTACATACTTATCTGTTTTCTGTTTCATGGCTGATGAGAGCTTCAGGAGAAGATCAGGAGTGAAATGGGTAATGCTACCCCATAACCATTGCTTGTGTCAAATTTCATGCTTTCCAAATGGCTGCTTAATAGATAGGTTAGGAGAGATGTGATCACACTTCTGTTTGAAAGTAATGTTGCTTGTATGGAGCCATGTATGC
The DNA here is from genome assembly GCA_948472985.1 of Iguana delicatissima. NCBI lineage: Eukaryota > Metazoa > Chordata > Lepidosauria > Squamata > Iguanidae > Iguana > Iguana delicatissima. The sequence continues at coordinate 129,195 of CAOKZL010002066.1, read as the reverse complement.
CTCTCAGAAGTCCTTGGAAGAAGGGTTAGATAAAATGTAATATGTAAAAATGTTAAAAAGCCATCTGTTCATATTTTGCAATGTGTATGGTGATTAAAATTGGATTTAACTGCATGATGGCAATCTAGAGACAATCTAATCTTCCTTTTCCATGGATTTAATTGGCTACTGTATAGGCCTCCATAGTCTAAATCTATCTATAATGAATCCAATGTGTCTTTAATGACTAACTCTTCAGTCTTTTGCTGAAACCTACTTAAAACTTGAATATTTTCTCAAATTTGTGGTCCCTTTGCCATTTGAAATATGGAAAGTATCAGTAAACATCTTATGGGGCGAGTTTACGCTGCTTTGTCTTTTATGGGTTTGGGGATCAAATTAAAGCTGTGTTATGCAGAGACCTTTTAGAGGTCTTCTGGCCTCAAGGCATTCTTTTTGTTGCTCTTTTGTTGAATATTTTCTGAATGTTTCGAGCTCAATTCTTACTTTATTTTACTGTTCAGGTTATTTTGGTTGATCATTTTACATACTAGAGTGGACCTGGCAACCTGAAAGTGTCTGGAGGGGAAAGCAGTTTGAGGGTAAAATCCCCATCCACCTTGACCCTAAAAGTTTCCGTGGTTCACAGAATCATCTGATTTGACTATATTGTTCTGAACTTTATGACCCACAATTTGTGAAGCGAGAAAGGGGTATCAGGGGTACCTTCATCCATCTCCTTGTACATCCCTGCCTTGGTGTGGAGATCTTGGTTTATTTTAAACCAGTGCTCCTTGTTCAGTATGAAATCAGGGTTTCTGCACACAAACTGGTATATGAAAATAGTAGGGTGGTGTACATTCATGGTGCTCATCTCTGGTTTCATAAACATGACTGGTAATTTTATTTGTTTCATTTTTTTAATTTATAACTTGCCTTTTTCCCAGGGGATCCAACAGAGCTTACAGTAAGTTAAAACAAGATTAAGTTAAAAATCTTATTTTACAAAAGTTTAAAAATTAAGGTTATAAACAGTATTATTAATAAACCATGGTTACAATAGTTAAAACACATTTAAAACATAATTTCTAATGACAGAGAGAGAGTGCACATTACTTTACATATACTACTGTTACTTATTTTAGATCTCAAAACCTTGCCAGAATAAAAAGTCTTCACCAGCCAGCAGGAACAGAGCAGGGAGGGAGTCAATCTGACTTCCCATGGAAAGAAAATTCCACAGTTTGGCAGAAGCCATGGCAAAGCCTCTCTCCTGCATCCTCACAGTGTTAGGACAAAAGAAAGCCTTCTCTGCAGATCTTAAAGTTTGATCTGGCTTATATAAGGAGATACACCCTTTCAGACAGTCTGGATCTAATTTCTGTGGGGCTTTAAACATCAAACTAGTACTAGGAATTGTGCTAAGAAATGGAACAGCAACCAGTGAAGTTGCTTTGGCAGGAGAGTCATTTGAGACCTGAAACCAATTCTGGTCAACAGCCTGGCCACAGCAGTTTGAACTTGCTGAAATATCCAAATAGTTTTCAAAGATAGACCCATGTCAAACATGTTGCAGTAATCCAACAGGATGTATTCAAGGCAGCTGTCTCTGTAGGCAGATCTGACATGTCAAGGAATGAGTGAAGCTGACTGGCTAGTTTTAACTGCAGCACACTCCTGGACATCACCAAATCTGGGCATCCAGGCTCAGTTCCAAGTCCAGGAGTACACTGAAACTGCAAACCTGAGATTTCAGGGAGAAGCACCTCTGTCTTGTCTGGATTAACTTTCAGTTTGTTCTGCATCATCCTGTCCATTACTAATAGTAGGCACTAGTTTTGTAAAGAAAGAGCTTCTTTGGAATCACATGGAAAGGAGAGATAGAGTTGGGTGTCATCAGCATACTTGTGATGCTCAGAATGTTACGTCCAAACCAGTTACATGTGTCTAAAGAACCATCTAGACTTTTCAAGATGGATTAGAGGACTCAGTTGCTACTGTCCTTCCCCTGGAATCTTAGTTTCTGAGTAAATAAAAGAAAGAAGATGTGAATGTAAGAAAAAAAAAAGATGAGGAGACCTCAGAGGCTCACAAACATTGTTGTGTTTTCAAAGGGCCATGCAGATGACAGCTCTGGAGTATAGTCAACCCTCCACTTTCATGGGGGTTGGGGCACAGGACCTCTGTGAAAGTGGAAAAATCACCAATATCATAAGTATTTAATACACACAAAAAGTACTGATACTGGCAGGATGTCTGGGCCTGGCTGCACATGTGTTCCTTCACTTGCTTGTGGTGGGGGGAATAGGATGGGAGGAGTGAGAAGAAGCAGCAAGGGAACACTTGTCCTGTCCTTACCCTGCCCACACAAGTGAGTGAATGTGTGTGTGCCTTCCCTCTTTCCTTCCAGAAATGTGGAGGGCTGACTGTATTTTCAAACAAAACTATTAATGCAGATGGATTTATATGAGAAGTGGCTTAATATGATGTTGTTACCCATTTTTTAGCCTTTCATGTTTTCCCACCGCTTTTTCCATCTGTTTTTTTCCCCGCACAAAAAATTAGTTGGACAGGCTCAGCCGTTGTTACAAGAGGATCAACACTTCTATTTTGTTGTAAGTTTGGCTGTACATTTGTAACTATAAGAAAACTTTATTATCCTAAAAATTAGGAAAAAATTATTTTAAGTTATTATTATTTTAAATCAATTTGACCTAGGATCCAATTTTTGGTAGTACATTCATTCAGTTTGGGATTGTGTAAGTAATAACACCTTTAGAGTGCTTGCACAAAGAAGATATCCTGTACTTTGTTGCACAAGTGGTTGTCTGTTTATAAAGAGGTATGTGTTCATGTTACAACTATTTTTGAGTAGATGCTTCCTTTCTCCTCACCAGTCCACAACATGTGTAAGTGTGACAGCAAGGCTTTTTATTAAACCAGCACTACACGGAATCTTAGCATTTACTTTATTATCCACCTGTTGGTCAAAAGGGGGGAATATAATTGTTTAACCTTTTTAAAACATACAAGGAGGGCCTACAGCACAGATGTACAACTTTGTGGGGGCCAATTTTTGCTTCTGACATTTTCCTGTGGGCTGCATCAGCCCACCTGTTATGTCATTTCTATGTGCCATTTTCAGCTGGTTTTGGCTGGAGCTTTGTGTATTGGGTTGGTTGGTTTCTGTTTTGGGACAAAGGATTATCCAAAAATTTGCCTTTTTTTTTTAACAAAATAAAGGTTCAGGGGGCTTTGAAGGTCAGGGGATCCCTGAGGGCTGCAAAAATGAGCTCAGGCGCTGTACTTTTTTCACCCTTAGCATATAGTTACAATGTGAGGTTTGAGATAGGTACATCTGTGTATATCCTTATTGTACTGGGTGGGTGATTTTGTTTTTTCAGCTGACCAAGTTTCATGAGAAACTGTACAGTTCTGAAATGCACAGTATGACTCCAAGATCTGAGCCATCAGCATCTACAGTCTTGGAGCTGTAGGACAGCAGCAGGAGGGGAGAAGAGGGGGAAGACAAATGGAGCTCTGACAAGCTCCCAAGTTTATTTCCCAAGGAGAGAAACTCCATCTGAACTGCTGGGAGATCTTTGTGATATTGAGTTCCTTCCTCAGTCTTGCCTGGGCTTACTCATTTTCTGATCTCTGACATTGCTATATAACTATGTGAGTTTCTGCACAGTTTGACATTTCCTGAGGTCTTGACCTGGTGTGTGTTAACCAGGAAAGGGGGATGGGACCATGAAAGTTATTGCTGATCTGATATATGCTTATTTGGGAGCAAACCTAACTGAGTTCAGTGGAAGGTACATTCATGCACAGTTTTACCTACAGGTCCCACAATTTTTGTTGATATTAGCTATGTTGGCTAGGAAATTACTGGAGGCTCTAGTCCAAAAAAGTAACTTTTCCCAGGTCTGCTCCCACATAAGAGTACATTCTTGGAATATATACCAGAGCTGCCTCTTGAGAAGCCCGGATTAAGCTGTTCATATTGGTCTTGCTAACCCCAGCAGCAGAAACTGAAAGTGCTGTCTTCTCTGACTATGGAAGTATTTACAAGCCATTACGGTGAACACTGTTATTGGGAATAGAGTTCCTAGTGTCTTTAGGCTTTAAGGCAGTTATGGAGATAATTAACTGTGTTTATTGGAAGGTCTGTGAGAGTTCACATGGCATTTATATGGCATTGTGTTGTTTAAGCAACCTTGTAAAACTGCATTTTAAAGAGCACATTAACTTTTAATACTCTTCTAACAACCTTCATTATATCAGCATAATGTTTTATGGAGTTTCTAAGCAGGATAAATTAGAATATGATATGAACCCTTGAACTTTCAAGCCTTTTGTTTTCAAGCCTCATAGCTTTCCATAGCCATTTAGCTGGGAGTTACTTGTTTTTGAAAATGTAGTGTTGGAGCTAAATGTAGGCAGAAATGGCAGAAAATAGTAACTCAGTTTCAGAGATCCCTTCTCCCCTCAACATTTTCTTTCTTTTACAACTAGGATAGACATTATGAGGCCCTCCAGATGTTGTTGGACTGCATTTCCCACCATTCTTCACCATTGGCTATGCTGACCAGGGATGACAGGAGCTGTAATCCAACAACATGATTCCCACCTGCACTCTACAGCTAGAATTGCAATGTTATCTAGGTGCTCAGGTCTTGCCATGAATTTAGTTTACCCCCCCTGCCCCAGTGCTAGTTAGATAATTAGTTAATCTGTACTCCAGGCTTTCATTTTTTTTTAAAGCAAGTTTCTAGCACTCATAGAAGCTGAGATATGGAACAAAAAAAGCACAGTTATTGTTCTGTTGAGTTGTTTTCTGACAAAAAGGCCTGTTACTGCCTTTCAGTGTGTTCAGCTAATGAGTGAGGTCTCATTCCTCTGAATTGCATTTTTATACACTTATAATTATAAGCATGATCTATCCTCTTCCAGTTCCTTAGGTAAATGTTGAAATTTGGGAGGAAAGTCTAGCTTTGGGGAAAAAGTCAAACTGAGATCTGTTTGTAGAGCTCCCTGTAAGATAATAGAGACATAGGAATGAAGAAGTTGATGCAACAAAGTACCTTTGCAAAGCAAGGTAAATCAGCTATTATTGAGTGAGGCATAATGTTGGGCCTAAATACTCTAAAGCAGTGGTTCTCAACCTGTTGGTCCCCAGATGTTTTTGGACTTCAGCTCCCAGAAGCCCTGAGCATTGACCATAGTGGCTGGGGCTTCTGGGAGCTGAAGTCCGCAAACATCTGGGGACCCACAGGTTGAGACCACTGCTCTAAAGGCACCAGATCCTGTCTAATCCTATGGGATATTCATGGAATCACCATAAGTAGACAGGCCATTTGAAAGCACATGCTTTCAGTTGGGTTTCATATGACAGTATGATGCATGGTTACTTGACCACCAAAGGGGAAAAAAAAGTTTCACTTTACTGGGGGAACTAAGGCTGTCCCACTTTATGTTATGGAAGGAAAAAGAGCCACCTTTCTACTATTATTACTATCCTTTCTGTCCCACTTTACATCTCCCCCAGCAACTGGTCCTCCTGCCTCTCTCCTATCTCACTGTCTCTGCCTCTCCCCCTAGTTTTGTAGCAGCAGCACCACTGCCACCATCTACTCACCTCCTTACTTGTCTTCTGTTCAAAGTGGCACTAACAGTTTTGTACAGCCATTGCTCTTTTAGAGGCGAGGCAGGCAGAAATGCAAAGTGAAGAAGCAGTGGTGGAAGGAAAAAGTGGGAGGTGCAGCAGCAGGTATAAGGGAAAGAAGCATGCCATAGGTACACGGGAAGCACAGGAGAGGAAAATGAGGAAAGAGTGGGCAGGAAGTGTACTGACAGCTGCAAAAAATCAAGGAAGGGGCGCATGATGAAGATATGAAGTGAAGCAAGGGACAGGAAGGAGGGAAGGCTGTGTGAAAGCAAGGGAAACAATCATAGTTACAAGGGAAAGGAGAATGAGCGACACAGTAGCAAAGTGCAGGCAGCAAGGAAGGTAGGCACGGCAATAGTATGAGATGAAGCAAATGAGAAGAAAGGCCGTAAGATAGTAGCACAGTGAAGGAAAGATGCAAGGCAGTGGCACCAGAGCTCCAAAGGGAGGGGAGCCATGCAATTTATGAGTGGTAACCTGAGGGAAGGAGCTGGGAAAAGACAATAGAAGAGACAGGAGAGAAGCTTAATGGGGTAATACTTGGTTTGTATTGTAAGTTTTGGAAGGAGGTTTCAAACAATGGCAAAGAAAAGATAAAGCCCTTCCAGAAGGACTAACTCCACATTTAACTGTCTTGAGAGTATATTAAGGACCTGCATTTACTCACACATACATACCAAGTTGAACAGATCTTACATGTAAATAAATGTGTAGGGGAGAGCTATATATTTATTAGGAATACAGTTATCTTCAGCAGTGTAAGCTATAGCAGGGAAATAAAACAGCAGAGGGAGTGAGAATGTAGAAAGGATTTATATCAGTGGTTCTCAACTTGTGGGTCCCCAGATGTTCATGGACTTCAGCTCCCAGAAGCCCCAGCCACTATGGTCAATGCTCAGGGCTTCTGGGAGCTGAAGTCCATGAACATCTGGGGACCCACAGGTTGAGAACCACTGATTTATATGAAGGAGGCTATAAAATTTGGGAGGATGATCTTGGAGGGAAACAGATTTGCCACACTGAATTCATACTTCTTTGAAATATAAGTTTGTTTTTTGCACAAAGGAATACCTCCCAAACTTCTTGCATGGATAAGCTATGTTATTCTGTTGCAGCAAAAACAGGGTCCATAGATAAGTTTTATGTGAAATAAACTTCCATGGAAACAGAAACATAGAAGTGTTACTTTGGCAGTGATCATTAACAAACAGTAGGTAAGTGGTAGCACAAATAATCTAGTAAAGGTGAGCTAACTAACACATGATGAAAAGTCACAGAGGACAAAAAAAAAATTCTTTTTAATAAAATATTTAATCTGCATCTCTGAAGGAAATCAAGCCATGCTTGTTCCCTGCAATTACTGTTCTTTGCCCTTAATGTTCTCCACTTTTCCCTCTGTAAATCAGATGTCAGTATAGCTCTGAGGGACTTTCTATGGTATTGTCATGGATTTGAATTTAAAAAAAAGAAAAAAGAAAACAATTCTCCAGCGATCTGATAAGAATGCCAGTGGAAAAACATATGTGTGACAAAATCTTATTGGTACTTGTTACTGTTTTTATTTCATCTGTGAGACACCAGGATTGCACAAGGCCACTTTATATGGTTCTCCTCTACCCATTAATCCCTACAACAATCCTGTAAGTTAAGTTTACTGAGAGATAGTGATAGCCCAAAATCACGAAGTAAACTCCACAACTGAGCAGGTATTTGAACTTGAATCTCACTGTTCCAGATCCATCACTTTAAGCATTACACTATACTACTACTCTCAGATCAGCAGTTACCATAAGAATGCTACCAAAGCTGAAACATGGGAATAGGAACAAATGTAACAGTTAAAGCACATAATTGGTGTGATTTGCAAATTAGAACCATGTGCAAATTAGAGGTCCAGATTTGAGGAACTGGAGTATGGCATCTCTGTGTACAGCCCCACAGATCTAGTCTCTATTTTCTCCGCCCCTCACAACCTTGTTATCACAAGAATGAGTTAATATTTACACCATCAGTCTGTCTAGACCAGTTGTGTCTATTCTGCCATGCCCACAGAATTTCTTTCCACTGAGTTTCTTTCCCTCAGTTTAGCAATATGCATTTGTCTCTGACCCCTCCAGGAATAGTAAATTGCACTTGTGAACTTCTTCTATAGCCTTAATAAGGCCAAGCAAAATAGCCTTGAGCTAAATGTGTTGACTTATCTGCTTGAACCAAGGGCTGGATTGTGTCCAGATTTTAACAGACATCCTGAAATTGGTGTATGTTCAGTTTGTGTTAGCCAAGTGTTATCTGTGTTTATAAAAGGTCTGGAGAAAACTCTTTCCTTCATGAAAAAGAAATCAAGGTAGTAAAATAAGGTAGAGCAAGTATTTATTACCCTTGTGTTGGATGGTTTTTGTTTTGTTTTCTTTTGTTTTTTCATGTATTTGTTACCTTTGCATTGTTTCTTCTATACTGTTATCACCACATGAGGAAACTATTGTAACTCAATATACTTCAGTGGTTAGCTTCTCAATCCATAAAACTGATACGATGCATCTGGTTCCCTGGAGAAGATATTAAGTTTAGATTAAATTTTTGAGCTCTGTATAAGAAAAATAAATACAGCTGAAAACCCATATTTGAGAATGATGCACTAATGTTTAGGCTTACTGTAATTTCCAGGTATGCTATTCTGTGTGGCCAGTTCTCAGAACATGAAAGTATACAAAAACGCATTCAAGCAGGGCATGATTTCAAGGTGAGCCTGACTGCTTTTTGTACATGTTATAAGAGTTTTGTTGCAAGGGAAAAAAATAAGATAATGTGTTAATAAGGCCTCGAGACATGCTTGGAAGGACACCAGGAGTAGTATAAGACTGGCCTCTGAAGATTTCCAGCTAATTATAGTTATGGTTTGCCTAAGACTATTCTATATGTTTATGGCTGAGGTGATCCTGGCTTAACAGTCTTAGGCACTCTTTTGCCCCAGATCTTTCCTTCTTCCTCCCTTGTGTGTACATACAAGAGCTACTATTTTACAATGTTACCTTGTACTCATGGAGAGTGTCCATATTTGTGAGTAAAACATGCCTTGTAGACTGGTTCTTCTGACCCACACAGTTGATTCTTCTCATACTAAAGTTGGATTCACATACACTGTCTGGTAATGTGGGGTCACAAAAAAGGAAAACAGCTTGTATCTATAAGTGTGTGTGCGCACGCGTGTGTGTAGGAGAAGGCATTTTAATAGACACTTTGAAAAATACCTTCTTTGCCCCTTGAGAGATTTCAAGACATAAATTGAGATCATTTCAGAAAAATGAGAAGCAAACTTGTGATTTATTTGTATTTGATGTAGACTGTGGCATTAGCAAATGGTATATTCACAGCCTTTGCTTTTGTTTAAAATAAGTAAAATGGTCACATTTTAAGTTCTGGACTCTATAAAGGAATTGTAGATTTTTCTGAAAATGCAGCCTTCTGAATTTTCCAGGTGTGCTTAATAAACAAAGTAAGTCTCTTTGTATACATTTTAGAAACATGTGGACAAAGCAATCACTCTGAAACCAAATGACCCCAAGTCTTACTATCTTCTGGCCCGATGGTGTTACCAGGTAATTGATTTTCTTTAGTATGCTTGTCTAGAATCTACAGGATATCATACTACATTTGCTTAAATAGAGAATAAAATACATCTGTAGAATGCCTTGGGGTAGCTCTGTTTTCAGTTTCTTTGCATTTGTAATGAATCTTTGAACTACTGACAAGATCTTCACTGAAATGGTCAGCTTCATTGACTGGTTTAGTGACTTAAATTATTACATTTGTTTTGAAGCAGATAGATTACTACTTGCAATGTTTTGATGTTTTGTTGTGTTACTGTCTTTCCAGTATAATCCTGTTGTGCAGATAGTCCTACATTTAAAAGACAATTTTATCCTACAGCCCTTCTTTCAGTTTCTCCCTATATTTGGTGACTGCCAATGTAGTTGACACATTGATTGAGGCAATATAATTTATGGGTTAAGAGTAAACTAAAGTAGGGTCTTGGCAATGCAATTACTTAGGCAAGTGCAGTGGCCTTGTAATGCTAGCTCACTGTCCATATGTACACACACACAAGCACACCTCTGTCTCTAATGATGGAGTCCAGTGGCGTCTAACAACTTCCAGCCCTCGAAAAGTCTGAGCACCACAAATCACTTAAATCAGAACCTAAGACATGACAAAACAGCGTTCTTTAAGTAAAGAAGGGTAGTCTCTGTAAAAATTGGAGATATTAGGAAATCAAACTAAAATGTTCGTACTGACAAATCCACCACTAATAATTATCTGACAGATTTATTATAAGGATAAAGGGAGTGGGAGCCAGATTCATGTATATTGTCTTGAGCTCCTTGGAGGAAAGATGACATATGAATGCAATAAATAAATAGCAAGGCACAACAGCAACTTCGTAAAACCTGTTGAATGTTCTATTGAAATATAACTATTCTGTGTAGCAGTGGATGGCTTTAAATTACTTTCTGTCCCTCTGTGCTGATTGTATGAGTTTTGTAGTAGCAACTGTAACTTCTTGATTCTAATACCTTCCTTTTCTTTCTTTTCCTCTGAAGAGGAAAGAAAATATTTTACTGAAAGCAGGTTTTGCAACCTGTGAGAAACCAAAGATGCTACATAGTGTTAGTGCTCCTAATTTATGGCTTTAGTCATTGGAGGGGGAAAGCAAGGGCAAGGAAGTGGATGCAAAGGGGTCGTGAAAAAAAAAGCACTAACTTCACTTTGCCCATATTTTTTACTCCAGTAAAAACAATCATGCTGTAGACTTTGAAACACACATGGGTGTGATTAAAGATATTTTGCAGAACTCTAGGCCTCCTGCATACAGTGTATCTGTATAGTCCCTCACATGTGTTTTTCATCTGCTCCTTTATCACAAACTGTTTCAGGTATTAGGAAAAACATGCCATCTGCTTTTTATTTTTCAGTGGAGTAAGCCATGAAAGCCTATTCCAACACTCTCTGTTTTGAGGGTGTCTATAAGGAACCAATATTTTGGTGTTATTTTAACTTTAATGGGTAAGACATATTTTAATTAAAATGAAGCCACCACTGCAATGGGTTGTAATAGTTTAATAAATAAATAGTAATGTCATTGCCCTTAGCTTGTATTATGATGAGGAACTCCCATTGTGTAAATTGGATTGCCCTTTTTAAATCTTGTGTTGTGTTTTTTGCATTTCACAGAGTACATTTATAGCAAAGAATGTTAGATGCAATCAATCAAGTTTCACTAATTCAATATAAAATACTGATAATAATGGGTTTTGGATAAAAAGTTAATTTTTGTCTGCTGGATACTGAAGAAAGAAACATTAGTCCATATATAATTTCATTCTTTAAACAGCCAACTCTTTGTCAAAGCAGACGGTTCATTCATATTTGAACAAAGATGTTGGTGGAACTGGTGGTATTACTATAGTGACAGAGATCAGTGAAAGGTACCCAGGCAGTGGATTTAGGAACATACAGAACTGTTCAAAGAACACAGGAGACCTCTACTCTGGCTCACATTATCTAAACTGACAGTGGCTACCAAGTATTTCAGGCAGGGATTTTTCCTAGCCCTACCTGGAGATACTGAGGATTGTCTCTGGGAACTTTGACATGCAAAATATGTGCTTTACTTCTGAGCTGTGGCCTTTTCAATTTTTTCTCCTTCAGCTCACCAAAGTAGCCAAATGTATTTAGTTGAGCAGTGCTGTATAACAGAACAGATATCAGATGGTGTAATAAACATTGAACTATTTTATGCAGGTCTCTCATCTGGGATGGTTGGAAAGGAAAACTGCTTCTGCTTTGTATGAAGAGCCTCCTACAGCCACCATCCAAGATGCACTGGAGAACTTCTTAAAGGTATTGACAACTGAGTGAAACAGTAAACTGACTAATACACTAGCTTTGCACAAACCATGAACAGAAGTAACAAGAGGTAAAAAATTTGCAACAGCCTGATTTATTCACCTGACACTGTAAAATGCCTCTGTGAGCAACAGCAAAAGTATCTGCTGTGTTGTACTTATGCTTGAATAGCCTCATTCAGGATGGAGCTTTGGGCTACTTCAGCAGCGCTCAATAACCTTTAATTAAAGGATTTTCAACAGATAATACTTAGAATAAGAATAATAGAGTTGGAAGAGACCACAGGGGCCATCCAGTCCAACCCCCTGCTATGCAAGAACACACATCAAAGCACTCCCAACAGATGGCGATCCAGCCTATGTTTGAAAACCTCCAAAGAAGGAGACTCCACCACACTCTGAGGCAGGATATTCCACTGCCGGACAGCTCTGACCATCAGGAAATTCTTCTTGAGGTTCAGGTGGAATCTCTTTTGTTGTAGTTTGAATCCATTGCTCCTTGTCGTAGTTTCTGGAGCCATGGAAAACAAGGCCGTTCCCTCTTTGATATGACATCCTTTCAAATATTCAAACATGGCTATCATGTCCCCTCTTAACCTTCTCTTCTGCAGACTAAGCATACCCAGCTCCTAAGACGGTCCTCATAGGGCATGGCTTCCAGACCCTTCACCATTTCGGTCGCCCTCCTCTGGACATGTTCCAGCTTGTCAATATCCTTCTTGAAATGAGATGCCCCACACTGGACACAGTATTTCAGATGAAGTCTGACCAAAGCAGAATAGAGTGGTACTATTACTTTCCTCGATCTGGATACTACTCTCGTATTGATGCAACCAAGAATTGCATTGGCTTTCTTGACTGCTGCATCATACTGCTGACACATAACCCGTTCACTTAGCTAGGAACTGGTTGCAGTATTAGATCTGTGACTCAAAAGACCAAAAAATGAAAAGTTTTAAACTTTTTTGGTTGTTTCTACCTTTGTGTGCCACAGTTGGGATGACACTTTAGACTTAGTTGATAACTTTGTGGCATCAGTATGGAGTTGAGCGAGAGAGAATGACTTGGCCACACCCCCCACAGTGAGCTTCATAGCTTAGCAGAGTTTTGATTCCATGGTTCCCACATTTCACCTCAACATACATACTGCTGCACTGCTCTCTCAGTTACTAAAAACTGGCAATTAAAAACATGCAGAGCTTATTTGCTTTGCAAGTTCTTCATAGCAAACACTGTTTCCTTGCGTATGAACTGACACTGTTTATAATTTTCCATATGTTTTTGTGAAACAGCAGAGAGTCTTGTAGCACCTTGAAGACTTAAACAAATGTATAATGGCTACAATAGAGAAATACAGCTGTCCCTCAATATAGATTTTGTTTACTATTTATTAGTTAGGCTGGTCAGCTACACTGATGGGGAAGGAGACCGAAGTGTGGAGGAGACATGGGGAAATATGTTAAAATGTTCTCAAAATAATTTGTGTAGCAAAAAGACATATAGAATTAATGGGGAAAACTCCAATTAAAGTTAACTGAAAATGTCTATCTAATATGAATTGCATAGGCTGGACTGTTTCAAATATGCACTACACAGTGTGAGCAAAAATTAGTAAAACTAGTTTCCTTTGGAAACTTGCTTTTTCCTGTTTTGTAGGCTGAAGAGCTGAACTCAGGTTTTTCAAAAATGGGAAGAGTATACATTGCCAAGGTGAGTGTGTGTTTGCTGGAACTTAATAACTTGTCTTTACATATTAAATATGCTTCAGGTGTTTATACCTGTTTGTACTTTACGCAAACATAGGAAGCTATCATGACATCACACCTTATTGATTTAGAAAACTTACAGCCCACTCTTCCAGAGCTTCTGCATTGTTCAGAATGACTGGCCATTTAGCCCAGTGTTCATTGCTCAGCCTGGCAGTGGTTCTCAAATGTCTTAGGGAGCATGTTTCCAGATGCTGTAGTCAAAGACCTTTTTCACTGAAGGTGCTGAGAAATGAACATGACCACATACCTGACAACTGAGCTATGGTCACTACTTCAATGATACAGGAAAGGACTAGGCAACTTGGGAAGGTACATAGGCTGCACATATCCCCAAGTGCCCACTTCAGAAGCCAGACACCTCCCTCCTACCATCACCACTTCATTTTTTTCCCAGAAGAGGCTCTTCACACTTTCTGAAGCAGTAGGGACAATTTCGCTAGGTTTCTCCTCCCTGGGCTGTTCTGGGCTCAGAAGAATCCATTTTTCAAAACTGTAAATGGCAGGAAAACAATTGGGGGAAGTGCAAAACAGTTCATAAATGCCCCCCCAACACCTCCTAGAGAGTGTGAATGGTCCTTCTCAGTTGAAAATATAAGGATAGGGACACAGAGGCAGTGGAGGCTACAACGTAACTAGTACATATGAATTTCAGTGTAGCACATAACAAAAACCTGAGGTTATAGGAGAATTAAGCCAGTTAAAGCTGTGAAGTAGCAGTGGAATCGGTAAAGTTGCAAAAGATTAAGGACTGGCATTGTAAGTCAGAAAAGAAAATTATTTTCTCCTGAAAAAATTTGTTTTCCAGTAAAATAGTCTCCATATGTATTTAGTAAATAAATAAACCACATAAATGGGATCAAGCCCATTTCTGTTGGGATCATAGAAGTGAAGTCCTACACCTAGTTAGTTTACACAAGATGTAGTTTTTAATGAGCGTTCTTCTAAAAGAGTAATATGACACAAAAACGTGGGAAGTACAGAAGGTATGTCCACATTGTTTTCCACCAGTATGCAAGGGAGTACAGATATGTGATTATTCATTCCATAATTTAACTGAGACACACAAAGGATTTGGAAAACATTCTTGTTTGCGCAAATGGAATAATGATTTTCAAGTGGTAGAACTCCTGCAGTGTCCTGTTCCTGTAACCTCCAGTTATAACCTACATACTTTTAAAGCCAAATGACTTTTGCTATTATAGCCAAAGGAGAGGCCAAGCATAGCATAGCTGAATAAGTTCCCTGTAAAATCAGTGTATTCCCAAAGTCCCAAGCACTCTCATTTTCATTTTGAGTGTGCAAGCTGAAGATTTTGTTCTTGCTGTAGAAGTTAATAGAATGTAAAGTTATAATATGCAGTAAAAATTTGTTGTTAACTGGAATAATACATTCACTAATGTAAATCATTCTGTAGTGATTTAAAAGTTTAAAAGTTGAATACAACAAAAGCTTGCACTGAAATAAATTTGTATTACTTATTATGGGTAATTTTGTATTTTGTACGTGAATAAGATGATATAGGAGGTATTCTTATTGATAAGTACATGCCAGGAGAATTACAAGGATTTCCTAGGCTGTCAGTGTTTTTCCTGTGTACTTCTCTGCATCTCCATCTTCCATTTCAGAAAGAAAGTTGGCTTTTAATAGAGCCTGTATCTCTTGATACATTCATCTTTTGAGTCTTTTGAAAATCATCTGCTCTCACCAAAGGTGTGGCTTTTTAACTAAGGCTGCAGTCTTCTGGAGAGATAAGCCCTATTGAACCTAATTGAACTTATTTATAATCAAACATGCTCCTTACTTAGTATTATGCAAAATGAGGCAGGTGTCTCAACCAGCATATTTTTACTATAATGGAAAGGCAAAATATTGTTTGGTTATTTACATTTTTATTATTTTTTTAATGTCAGGAATGGGAAAAGATGCTTATGGAATTATCTGTCTTGTGCGGCAGAACAACTTGATGGGCTTTAGGTATTATATGTCTTCACTTAGGTGGGTGGGAAAGGGGGGTTCCTCAGACAGAAAAATATTTTGGGTTGCTCTGAACAGGACTGCACTTTGAGGTTAATAGTGAAACTTGTATCTCTAGGCCACTGGATTTACATTGATAGAATAGTGAATCCAGTGGAAGCAAGACAGGTTAAAGCATTATATACTCAGTTCTAAAA
Organism: Iguana delicatissima; assembly: GCA_948472985.1. Taxonomy (NCBI): domain Eukaryota; kingdom Metazoa; phylum Chordata; class Lepidosauria; order Squamata; family Iguanidae; genus Iguana; species Iguana delicatissima. The sequence continues at coordinate 113,702 of CAOKZL010002066.1, read as the reverse complement.
CATCAGTTTTCTCTTGCTGATTGTCGAATATCCCCAGTTTATCCTCTCAGACTGTGAAAACTCATTCTGGTTGTCTGCACTTGTGCTTAGTTCAGTAGAGTTTATGCATATATGAGATAAAAGTGAGTTATGTCCCATGACTCAAAGTTATCCTGCAAAGAATGAATGAGGGTCAAATTTCCTGGTGCCAGAAATGTACTGCTGTACAGTACTGTGGCTGTATAGCATTCCGTGCAAGCCATGAAATATTCATTGGGGGTTATTCTCAGGTAAATCCACCCCCAGTTCGGGCCTCAGATAGCTTATCCGTACTACAGTTAACATGAAAGGATCTGAGGCAAGCTGATGAACCTTTCGGTTGCTGAACAATTGGCTGGAAAAATAAACTGTATTTTTTTTTTACTGCTGCTTTCAAATGTTCTATTGTGTTGTCTTTTTTGTGACTCTCCTGTTTTGTTGCAGTGCTACAGGGAGCTGGGGGATAATTCTGCAGCCGCTCACTGGCTGAGTTTGGCTTCAGAGCTGCCAGTTATCACAAAAGAGGTAATGTTTGCCATTCATATGTGAATGCATTGATTCACTTAAAGAGCAATCCTGCAGGGGAAGGAAGTTGAGAAGAAGTGGTGGACAGGCCTTCTCCTGGCTAGGCTTATGCTAGTAGGATGGAAGGCATGGGGGCTATTCTTGGCCTTTCTCCTCATTTTGTTTCTTTTATCTCCCACTGCCAGCTGTAGGGATGGTGTAGTTCCCATGCTACGGGTATACCTCCATTAACAAAGTAGATGCGTTCCTAAGCTTTACTTCTTTAAAAAAAAAAAGAAGAAGCAAAAATAACATGGAAAGAATAGGGTTAAATTCCTGTACCATGAGAAAGAAGAACTACGTAGTTCTTTTTATCTTTTTAGCTAAAGCTAACAACAGGCACATGTAAAATGAAACAGCCAGGTCAAATAAGCCTCATCTAAGTAAATGGAAACATTTGGAAATGTCTAGAAAGCACCTGAAAGCTTTTTCCAAAATACACCCAGGAGTGATTTCTTTCTTTCACCAGCCTGTTGTTGTTCTGTCCCTTCAAGTAATTTCTGACTTGGGGTTAGGGTCTTAAAGCGAACCTGTCACCAGGTTTTCTCAGCAAAATTTGTCCAGGGGAGTGGTTCTCATTGCTTACCTCTGAGGTGTGTGATTTGTCCAAGATCAGCCAGTGAGTTTCCATGTCCAAGTGGGCATTTGAACCCTGATCTCCAAGATCCTAGTCTGACACCCAAACCACTACACCACTCTGGCTCTATACCAGCCTATGCCATACCAGCATAGCAATGGGAGGGCCATGGAGGCGGTTCACCCCCAGCGGCAATGTTTTTGGGGCATCCCAGCTCATGGGCATACCCCTGCACAACGTGAACATGCCCCCTCCCATCCCCCTTCCACACACTCCAAGTTCCACCACTGCAGCCTATACTTTTTAGTTTTCTTTCTTGTGATTTCCACTTTGATAGTCAGATATATAGATGTATGTTTCTGTCACATACTAGAGGCAAGTAATGAGGCAGGATTATCTGCTCTTCCCTTTTCTCTCTGTTTTCCTGTTCATCCTACTCAGAAAGAAATTCTGGAGGCAGCTGCTTGTCTACTTTGCCTGTAGTAGGCAGGTGCACATAGCTACAGTAGGATTGATCTAAGTAGAATTCCATTATTTCCTGTCTCAGGCTTTTGTCATGCTGCTTACTGCAGACACACTGCTGCAACCTGGTCATAGAAGTCTGTTTCTCCAACCCCCTTCACTATCCTCTTAATGATCATGTAAAAAAAAAGGAAAAGCCTTCCAGCTAGACAGAGGACAAGGGGGAAAAGTGGGGGCTAGATGAGTATAGAAAGACTTTGCAAAAAGGAGCTTCTTTGTCAGAGACTTTGTTAACTGAGTTATGTCTGTATTTGGAGAGGGCATTATTGAGGAAATAGGAGGGCTTCAGAGCCTGTGGATCTCACGCATGCTTCTGTTATGCCTCCTTTTTGCCCTTTCCAGCATTGGTGGTTGTTGGAAGAAGTGTGAAAAATCGCAAGTCTCAATTTTGTAGCATTTCTCTGAATCCTACCTGGTTTTTGTTTCCACTTTTGTTTCATCCTGGGTTGCTAGACTTTTGTTTTACTTATTGCATGGAAATTCTTTAATATTTTGGTACACATTCCTACACATTTTTCTTAACATATACATTTTCCTATGCATTTTTCACATTGACTTGAGCATGTTCATGCATCTTTTTCATATGAGTTGGAAACTACAGATATAGTTTGAATTACATCTTAATATTGCCTATGTACAGCTCCAAGAGTGATAAGAATCTATCACTTGAAGTTTCTGCCTAGTAGGAGGAAAATGAATGATACTGGCACACTTTTTCTAATAGTCTTGCAGGCTGTTAAGTGGAAATCCTAAGTTTGGGTGTTTTGGCTTGTTTTGTTTTTAATTGTCAGTATGAGTTTCTTCTCCATCCCTAGTAATTTGTCACCTTTATACTGTTTTTCTTGTTTCTCTTTGTGGATTCTCCATCTGGAGTTGCTGCTCCATCTGAAGTTGTCTCCTGTGTTCATCAGACCATCTCTCTTAGAAAGCTGACTTCTTTAATGAAGTCATCCATTTAGTGGACCCCCACAATTATGTGTTCCTGTAAAAGCTATTTAGCTGGACTTCAGATTACAAATATAGAGTCTTGCTGACTATTTGGTATTATGTAAATCAGGCATTGCTGCCGTCTCCAGAGCAGTGTTTAGCACTACACTAGCAAACCTGCCACTGCAGGCTGCCAAAATTTGGGAACCAAACTTAAAAATTCTGGTTTCTGAACAGGGAATTTTGAGACTCAGTCAAAAGTTAGATTAATCTATTCAGAAATAGCTGCCAGAGTGGAAACTGAACAGAAGGGTTCTTCTGTTTTAGTCTTGTTATTACTAAGCTGAAGAAGAGTGCTGATCAGCAGAACTGTGTAATTTTGCAAATGAGATTACTCATCAATTTCTTTATTTTTCTTTCTTTCTCCAGGATGCAGAAGGCAACAGAGAAATAGAAGAGATGCAAGCAGTTTCAGAAGACTAAGCAAATTTAAAGTTCCCGTCTATGTAATATTATGAGCAAAGCAAAGGATTTCACAATCATAATTACCCTCACTGGACCTCCCAAACAAGCCTAAGAAAACAAAAATGAAAAACAAACTGCTGTTTCAGCAGTTCTCAAAGATTTCAACTGACTGTGCTGTAATGGTTGAAAAAAAGTATTTCAATTCCCCTCCCTTACTAAATTAGATAGACCATTAACTTCCAAGTTGATTAGCATTTCTTCATGTATATTTTTAAGGGTTGCAGTTCAACAACTATGTTCATCATTCCAAAACATATTAGTTGCACACTTCCTGTAATGATATTGGATCAACATGCCATTTTATTTGTTTATCCTCTTTCCATAAAGTTTTATTAATTATTCTTGGAAAATCGAGGCCGTGCCAGGGCATAAATCCAGTTGACACACCAGGGCCTAATAAGAGACAATTGTGCACAAGCTAGGTCATATTAATCCTTATATGTTTTCGTCTACAGGGCAAATAGCAGCTTATTTATGAGGGGCATTGTTGAAACAACAGTGTGTGATAGAGAAGGAGACGCTGTCCTGACACATTAGCCCCAGTTCAGATTTCCCTCATTGCCGCTTTGATCTAAAAGGAAGTCCTACTACCACAAAACATCTTGCTGGTAGAGTCCTCGGCCTGAATCCAGTTGTTAGTCCCAACTAGATTAGCTATACTGACTCAGTAAGATTTTGGCAAGTCATAGCAATAGATCATGTTCTGTTGATAGAGTGGTTTTATTCTAGTTGAATATTAAAAACGGAGGGCCTTAATTCAATTCTGTCTAGCCTAAACACACCAATTAAACTGAGAGATTATTTTTTCTGCAACAAATTGATTCTCCTTAACTGTTTATTTAAATACTACATTTAAACTATTGGCTGGTTGTGTACACAATCACATATTTGGCTTAGATATTTATGATCAGTTTGCAAGGGAAAATGGGAAAAATCTGCTTTGCACATTAAATACCATTCTCTATCTGTTTTTATTTAAAATAGTGGAGCACTGACACTTTGAATTTTGCTTGTGGTTAACATCTAAGTGTGGGTTCATTGTTATGGCATTAACAGTGCAGTTTCCAAGAAACTATTATTCTGAAAACGAAAGTTCTACTTGACCCCTTACAAATACTTGTTAAAATATTTGTGCCTAAAGTACAAACCTGACTCCTTTGTGATGTTATGTTGCTTCTTGACCACACTTTGAAGATATTCTGCATGAGCAGAAGAGCCAAACCCAAGAAGAACCTATCATAGAACCATCGATACTTTAACATTCAGGAGCCAAATGACCTGCTTTCAGTTTCTAAGCATTATTTGGAAGAAAATAGTAACACCATTATTGGAGACAACTAAAATCTAAAATTTAATAGATTTTTAAAAAGAAGAATTTTCTGTCTTTTGTGTTTGCAAATATATGGTAGCCTGGCTTTTTGCAAAGTTGTCACTAAAATGCATTCCTTCTCTGACATTATTTGCTGACTGTAGAGCAAGAGTGGGCAGACTGTGGTGTCAGTGTAGTCCATGAGGGGCACCAGTGTAGCCCTGCATTTTTTATTTTTTTTTAAAAAAAAAACATCATTGCAGTGCCCCTGTACATTTCAGTTTCGCTAGGAAGAAGGAGAGGTGACCTGGCACTTCCTGTTGGAAAAAAGAAAGCATTTCCTGTACCTAAAATCTGTCAGAGCCTCCTGAAAAACTTGGTGAATCTGCCTCCCAAATCTGGTTCCAAGAAAGCTAGGGATGTGTGTGCAAAATTTTTCCCAAATCCCATGCATTTACCACTGTTATTATGACTTAATAAATTGAGTCACAGGACAATGTGTACTACATATGCCATGAGTGAATTAAATTACCATTCAGTTTCACCCTGCTGTAGATCTAACAATCTTACTAGTTCCAAGGTGTGCAATTCTGTTTTTTGTATGTCCTCTGTCTTTTTGCCAAGAACCCAACTGAGGTTTCTCCATATTTTTAAAAGCTACGTTTTACAAGTACATTGTGGCTGAGGTACTGTAATAAGCTTTAATACACACTGCCATGTTTGACATTTTTATAAAAGGAGGTTAGAGAAAAATGTATGTTATAAGAACTTTATGATTCATGTTCCTAAACATAACATTATACTAGAATTGCTTTTTTCAACATTCCAAAAATCATGGTGAAGGACAGAACAATAATTTTCATCCAGAGATTTCCCCCCCCCCCCCATTTCTGTCCAAAATATGTGAACTTTCACTTTGGCCTGAATACACTTCCAAACAATCTTATTCCAAGAAAGGAAGTTTCAAAAACTTTTCTTTCACTGAGTTCAGCCTTATACGTTTAATAGCACTTGCTTTAAAACAGGGAAAGCAGAACTTTTAGTAGGTAGTGATGCTATCTTCTTATATGCCTGTGAAGTATGGGTGTAAATGTACTGCTGTAGTTCATTACATAGCCAGAATAATTATGTCAAGAAAATGTCTACTAAAGGCTCTCTCCATCAATACAACAAAGTGAATATTACCTGATATATAAAGGTTTATATAAACATATTAATGTTTAGTAATTCTTGTTTTAATCCTTTAATAAGTCATCCCTGCCCACTTTAGCATAGACCAGGCTCAAAAAGATACATCTGCCAGTGCAACTGTCAGTAGAATCTGGTGATCTTCCCTGCCCCCTGCAGCCTACCATGTATCCCAAAAAACTCCTCTGAAGGGATGTGAAACAATGCAGAGCTGGTTTCTGCGCAGTGTCAAGGGCTATAGAGGGTAAGAGAAGACTGTACCATTGTACTGTCATTGCAGTAGCAGTGCAACATTGGATTTAAGCCTTAAAATTACAATCCATTTGCTTCATTCCTCATGCAAAGCCTCATACAAAGCTTATGTGCTTCTTCAATGTCAATGCAAGAGAAGATTCCCACTGGATCATGCCCTATTGTACTTAATCAGTCTGTACCATATCATAGCAAGATTTTCGAGCACTTTCAGTTTGAAGTCTCAGAAAATCAGAGTGGGACACCTTTCAGGGACAATTCAACTCTGCCCTTGGCTAACCGTAGTATAGTCCTAGTACAAATCTCTTTTTTACAAATTAGATCAATTTTTAGAAGAGAATTCGCAAGAAGAAACTGATGGAATTTGAGTCTTTGATTTTAACAGAATATGCCCCTTTTTTTACCCAAAGAGCTTATTACCAAACCCAAGGTCCAGTTTACAAAGAAGTGGCTGGACCAGCTTGACTGGCTTAACTATTATTTTCCTTTAAGATTCTAACTGCAAGTCTTCAGTAATTTTCAACTATGTAATTTAAAAAATAGGGGATATAATCTTGCCAGTTTCATCTTTTCCAAAGAATGTTTTTCTTTTGTGGGGTGTGTGTGTGTGTGAGTGAGTGAGTGTGGGCGAGACAGAGAGAGAGAGAAATGAAAATTTAATAACTGACTATTTCTAGGCCCTTTCCACACGGGGTAATTAAAACGGTGTAGAGTGACCTGTAACAGAGGTCGTCTACACTGTGGAGTGCGCTGGGGCGTTTATAATTTTGAGGTTCTACACCTCAAACCGCCCTGAAGCGACCGGAAGTGGTGGCGCCGCATGTTTTTTAAAAACCACTTTTCAAGTGGTTTTTTTAAAACACGAGCCTGCAGCCCCGTTCCACCCCGTCGCAGCGCCCCGGTGTAGATTTGCAAATGTGTGCCTGCAGATCTGCCAGGGGGCGGGCTTCCGGCTGGCGAGCTTCTCTGGTTGGTGGAGAGCCTCCGCCAGCCGTAAGCCGCCATTTTGGATGCCACAGGACGCTGCAGCAGTATGGAGCAGTGAACTCATGCTGCTCCTCGTGGCGACGGAGTTACCTGGCTTCTGGAAAGCTCCATTTCTGTGCATTTTACCCCGTTTCTCCCTCCACGTGTGGAAAGGGCCTTAGATTAGATGTCCCTTCGCTATTCTAAAACAAAATGTACATGTAGATACTTGATTCTTGGTTTGGTTTGTGTAAGTGTTTGATTGTTCCAGGTGTGCAGACATAGAACTATAATTTCTTCCAATTTTTGTAAATCAGTCTTGAGGGTTTTATAGTTATGCCTTGCAAAGAATCTGTTGTTCTGACACAGTGGTTCTCAAACCTTTCGCTGTAGATATCTGCTGGAGATTTTAGTCGACCACTTAATGAACTGGTTTGTGTTTTACAGATATTTTAATAACGCTTTTCTTCAGCTCTAGAATCATTGTCAATACCAAACAAGCCCTACCAGCTACTACTAAGAAAGGCCCCTTTGATTGGTACATGTTTAAAAATAAGAACCTGATGTGGTGCTGGTGCAACTTCATGTAAAATTCACGGGCCCCATGTAATCCTGTTCAGTAATCCAGCCCTTGTGAAAAGAACTGCAAACCTCAAGTTATTTAAAAAGAAAGACCTGAGTGGAGTTCATGGGCAGAGCTTGGAAAAACAGTTTTTTGACAGCAGTTCCCAGGACCGTCCCTCATTCAGTAGCTATGCTGATGGACAGTCTGGGAGTTGTAATCTGGAAAGGTAATATTTTTAAGATCTCATGGGTATCAGCAGTATGCAGATGTCAGTTTGAGAACTACTGAATTAATCCCATGTACTGTTCCTCAGAAACGTGTATGTCTGATAAAGTTAAAAACATCTTCCGTTGCTCTACACTATCTGCACCAAATTTTAGCTTTCCATGGAAAGCAGCGTCAGTTGTTTGCAAACCTATCCATTCTCCAGTGATCAAGGAAACTGACAAGCAGCTCCCTAGATGTCTTTGAGATCAGTTTTGGCTTATGGGAACAGAGTTTTAATTTTAGTGAAGTTTAATACCTTTACTTGATATGTGTAGGAAAGATGTATAACTTACTGTTTTCTGTAAGTATTACATTTTTAAAAAAAAGCTTTAAAAGCATTTTTAAAAAATTAATAATTTGAAACTAAGGCTGCAATCCTATTCCCACTTATCTGCAGGCAAGTCCTATTGAACTTGGACTTATTTCTGAGTAGATATGTAGTAGACCACATTGCAGGTACACATTCTGCCACATTTTAATATTCCATGTTAAATTCTTATAGATGAGAACCTAGAATGATACAGTATTTGCAGTCAGTTATTTGAATACCAGTTGTTCAAAGTTTGTTTCCTATGTGTGAAATTTTGAAACTGCACCAAGAATTCCTTTTAAAAAATTATGAACCTATTTCTGTTAGTGCAGAATGGATGGATGTTTGAATCATGTAATTGGTAAGCTAATAGTGCTTTAGCACATGAAGCAAACTGAGCAAATAAAGCTAATTAATTAATTAATTAAAATGGCACTGGGGATATGAAATTGGGATCTTTCAGTAACCTCACATAATGTTTAAGGGATGGGATGGGCAGCTCATGATCCCCTAGTTCCATTATATTCAGTCAAGTTTTGAGAACGTAACGATATTATTTCTCTCACAGACACCCCAAGACCACCTATGAGTGAATTGCTACAAGGGCACTACATGGGGCTGGGAGAAAAGGACAAGGTGGTTGTCAAGCTGTTCATGGCTTGCCCTTAATTTAAGGAACCAAAGAGAAGATTTCCTTGAAAACCATCCTGCTTTATTCTGGAAGGTTCTTATCCAAGATTGTACATTATAATTAATGCAATAGCACACTGTGCTAAGAACTCAAAATATTATGAAATTGCTTTAAATGACCAAAATGGTATGATCTTGAAAGAGGTAGATAGTAAATCTGAAGTCATTTGTTAATTGTTAATATTTGAGGAGAAGATGTGGGTTGCAATTCAGATGTGTATGTATATAGTTCAATTGTACAAGTTTTGTTGACTAACTGTGAATTAAGTTAAAAAGTTTGTATGAATTCACTACAGCCCTCCCAGAGGGTGGCTGCTAGGCACTGAAAAATCATGTGGGTGAATGATAGTTGAGAAAAGGCACATCATATCACTAATGTGGGAAGATTAATTTTCAGTATCTGATATGAGGAACAAAAGATGATTATATTTCCCTTTAAAAAATGTTTGATTGTATATTTTTATTGTTTCCGAAAACCAAACTAATATAAGAATTGTTAAACTGCCTAAATGATCTTAACTTGCTTTATTTGAAATAAAAGTAAAAACACAGCCCGGCATGTAAGAGTTGAACATTACATTCTTTATATTCTTTATTTTTGGCTGTGATTTGAATCCAGAGTTCCATTCATGAGATATTCCTACGGAGAAAGGGAGAGATGTGGTTTTCACTGGTTCAAAGCTTTTCCAGCCAGTTTGGAGAACTTTCTCCAATGATAGTGTGAATGTTGACTGAAGGGAAAATAGTTAAAAGGCAAACATGAACAGTCAAATATTACTTAAAAAGTCATCTCACCTCTTCATGAAGTATATTTTGACTCTGAATGTGCACCTGACAGTAGTGTTAATGTAACCCTTACTTTTCCAGAATAGGGAAATAAAGAGAAAGCTGGTACAAAACCAGTATTAACAGTAAATCATAGTGTCAATATCCTCTGCCACTTTCAGCCAGCTTTATTGAAGTAGGAGACACAGTAATTCTCAGATAGGCTGAAGGAGCAATCCAGCTGATCTAGCCAGGCAGGAGAATAGAAAAATCTACATCCGTTAAGGTCATTAATCATTCCCTTTACCTCAGTTTTTTCTCCTGCCTTGTCAACCTTTGCTTTCTCTTTCCCTTATTTCAATCTTTTGATTCTTTTTTCTTCTTGCTCACTTTAATCTATTAAGTTAGTTAGTACTCAACATGGAAATACTGCATCACTTTTTTTCTTCTCTAGTGGCTAGCGCAGAGCATATTGCTGTTTAAGCATTAAACCCTTGGCCAGGTCAGTGGTGTACTTCTGCTAGCCTCTAGTGCTTCCAGAATTGGCAGATATCCCACAACATTCCCACAACACTGTATGCACCCTTAAAATCTGGTCTGGAGGGTTGTGAAACTCCCTGGTACAGGCATTTTGGTGGGATGGAAAAGAAGTTCCAATTTAGCTGGTATCAGGTATCCACTAGTACAGCAGTCAAACCATAATTAAAATGAGAATTATCTGCCACAGGCATGGAATGGGTATATCATTCAGAGATCCCTCAGAGTAAAATGCAGTCTTAATAGCTCCAGTTTTTAAAATAGCACCTGATTTTTATAACTAGTTGACTCAGTTAGAAATACAGCAAAATTTCAAATTCAGTATGTCTCGTGTAATTTATCTCTTAACTGTATTGGCGCAACACTTTATTTGAAGTGAAGCATCTCAGAGGATTTAGTAGAATGTTAATGGTTTCCTGTAATCATCTCAAATTATTAAGGTCCTGTGGCACAGAAGAATCCTTTAGGAATTGTAAACTACAGAATCAGATTTCAAGCAGTTCTTGAATTTTTGAAGTCAGTAATATAGAACTTGCAAGCCAGAAGGGTGTAGTTGTTTGAGAATTGGATCACAGCTCTGGAGACCAGAGTTCAGATCCCTACGTGGACATGGAATCCCACTGGGCTACCTTAGGCAAGTCACACCTTCTCATCTTCATAGGGAGGTAAACACAAACCCCACTCTAAGCAAATCTTCCCAAGAAAACCCATGATAGGATCAGTTTAGGATAACCATAAGTTAAAAATGACTTGAAAGAACACAACAACAAATACAGAATTTAACACAGCTGTGTGACAGATAACTGATCAGAAGATGGGGCAAATTACCATGGCAGACAGAAGGCTCCATTCTGACCATTCACTTTTATTGTCATCAGGGAATTCTTAACATGAAAGAGCAATCAAAAATGTGCTCCTCTGCCTGCAGTGATTTAATTTCTTACTTCCACAGATCATTGTCAACTAATTTTATACATGTAGACTAGTCCTGGAACAATTACTGAAGAAAGTCAAGAAAAAAAGTGCAAAGGCAGGTCTACGGTTGAACATTAAGTAAACAAAAATAATGACCACCTTAAAGTAGGTTATGGAGAAATTGAAATAGTTCAAGATTTTCCATACCTTGGCTCAGTCATTAATCAGAATGGAGACCGCACTCAAGAAATTGGAAGAAATTAGGACTTGGAAGGGCAACTGTGAAGGAACTAGGCAAGATCCTGAAATGTAAAAATGTATCACTGAATACTAAAGTAAGGATGGTCTGTGCCATCTTATTTCTAATTTTTATGTGTGGTTGTAAAAGCTGGATAATGGAGAAAGTTGGTAAGAAGAAAATCAATTCATTTGAAATGTGTTAGAGAAGGGTTTTACAGGTGCCCTGCTCTGCTAAATAGAAATGAATGCGTCCTACAGCAAATCAAATCTGAACTCTGCCTAGAAGTCAAGATGGCTAAATTGAGACTTGTATTTTGGCCATATCATGAGAAGACACGGCTCACTATGAAAGACAATAATGCTCGGTAAGGTAGAAGGCAGTAGGAAAAGAGGAAGACCACATTATAGATAGATAGACTCAATCAAGGAAGACACATCTCTGAATCTGGAAGACCTGAGCAGGGTGGTAGATGATAAGGTGACTTAGATATAGGGTTGATGATAGGATAAAATAGGGATACTATTAAGTCAAAATTGAGTTGACACAGTTAACAACAACAGACCTGGCCTGCATTTATCCCAAATCCCATTGATGACAGAACTTACTCAGTTGTTTTTGGAAATCTATGTGTGATTTTTTTCTGGATCACTCTTACCTTCATGCCTTTTGTTCATTTAATGTATCACAGTACATAATCTAAGGGTTTTACCTCTAGGAAATAAAACATTGTTTTTTTCACCAGATATATTAAATAAATAAACCTATTTGTGTTTATGAACTCTCATTTCTAAGCTGTACAATGGCCGTTTTTCTAGGAAGCAAGAATTTAATTAAGAACTTGCATAACTCCCTGCTATTTATTTTCTTTTCTGTATTGTCATCAGGGGTCTTATATTGCAAACCACCAGAATTTGTTTCTAGTAGAAAGGACAGGAGTGATACAGAGAGGCTTTGTGCTCGAGCTCCACGCTTCAGCCACAGGGGAGCGGTGGTAGCTGTTGTGACGCTTACAGCAGCCTCAGCTTTGTTTGCACCCACCAGCTAGCAAAAGAGGTTAGCTGCTTGCTCACCAAAGCCTAGGAAAATTACATTTTGGAACTGCAGTTCCCAGAATCCCCCAGGGAATGCTGGTCGAGGAATTCTAGTAGTTGTAGACCAGAATTTCCAAATTCTGTTCCTTCTACGAGGTTCATATAGCTACCAACCATTCCTTGCCTACCTGATAATCCTGCTGCCCTCAACATCAATACTGACTAAACTATAAAGTTTCAATATTTACTGAAACATGTTTCACTAGAATTGGCTATGGGGAGATAAAAGAATAGCTATAGTTGGACAAAATTTTGAAGAGTAGGCCTTCTTAGTCCTCTGTAAGATTTGAAGACTGTCACAGGAGCTCTTTTAGACATTCCCTCTGAGGGCTGAGACTGTTGGATGGCCAGGTTCTTTGATTCTATCAGGGCTTCCACACAGTAATACAAGAATCTCCTGTAAAGGAAGACTTTGACAGACTAATGTAATAAATAAAAATTTCATATTTCTCTGCCATGGAAAGGGCACAGATGTTCTCTCCAGTGATAGCTATGAAGAATTGGCTCATGTTTATAGCTTGTATAAGCACAGGGATACCCATGGGAGGGATTGATGTCTCTCCCACTGAGTAAAGAAGAACTCTGGTAGTCTGCTTCCAGATTTAGTCATATGTGATTGCTCAGAGGATTGGTTGGATTAGTGCCTGAGAATAACAGAATCATTTACTGAGATATATGCCGACAACAAGATTTGGTTTTGAGTACAATTCTGTTTTAGAAAATGGCCCACTGCATTTTGGACCAAACTGGAGCCAATCTGGTTTGACCCAGGTCTAAACCCAAGATGAGATACCTGAAGAGTCATACTTCCCATTTGGAAATCCAATGCCAGCTATGTTCTTTTTTCTGTGAGAAGTGGTTCAAACTGCAATTATGTTAGCATCTTTGGAGGGGATTAGGCTACCAAATTGCAAACAAGGAAGTGAAGCGAGTTGTGCCTTTAGATGTCCACTTTTTGAAAGAAATTAAATTGCTTGTCATTTCAATTTCTTGGCAGAACTGAGGTGGGGGGGATCTTCAGGCACAGTTACCTCTTCTGAGGCAATTGGGATGCCAGGCAAATAGGTTCAGGGACTTTTAACGAGAAGTTTTCCTGTTTGGAGGCTATCCAAAAAGGACAGATTCCTTGTGGAACATTGTTTTGGGGCAGCAATGCTTGAAAGTGGTGGCTTTAAATAACAAACCTGCCAAGTTTTCAGAAGGACAGAAGGGAAGTCCCAAATTGTCTTGGTGAGGAGTATGATTAGCTTCTCTTCCCCGCTCATATTTTTGCTCCACCTTGTATGAAAATGACACTTAGGTGCCCCTAAGCAAGAAAAATGAAATGTTTCCAGAAGATAATCACAGGAACTTGTTATTATGATTCTTGAATGCTTACTGAAGTGTGATGGAATGAGAGGAATGGCTACTCCACAGTCCCATATTTGTCCCATTTCCAAAGCACAGTGATTGGAAAGCTCTTTGTAAAACATGCCCTAGAATTAGAAAGTAGACATTGGAGAATGTTGTGTTCTGTGTTTTTTGCTGTGTTGGCTTTATCTATCTTGTGGTTCTATTTTACCATTAAGAATTATAAGGCGGACCTATCCAGTCACAGAAGCCCATTTCTCTTCTTCTCTACCATGGGTATTTTCATAGTAAAGTAGTCTAAGACACTTTTGGTTTTGTTTCATTTTTTTTCTTTGCTTTTCTAAATTCCACACAAAATCTCAGATTGTTTGGTGCAGGTTCTGTTAACTTTGGAAGAAACACTACTTTGTGTCAGGAAGCAATGGAAACAGTATGAAGTATGAACAGTCTGAACAATATTAGCTCAGACTTTGTGCTTTATCCAGATCTATTGCACAACCTTGCACAAAATTATGTGTTTATTAGAAGCTCCATGAGGTTGTGGCAGTGGTGGATTCATCTTAATAGAAATTAGCTTTTTCTTACAATCCAATAAAAAGTGCACTGTGTTACTTTCCAATGTATGATTTCTATTATATACACAGTGTATACTTTTTTTGTGTACAGTCTCTTTGGGACTGGAACAAATAAGTTCACAAACATTTCCTCCAGGTATTAGTGGAACTCTTGGTATGCCCTTTCTGTTTACCCTTGCAGTACAGTTGGCCCTCCATATCTGCAGATTCCCTATCCATGGATTCAACCAGCTAGGGTTTGAAAATATCCCCCCGCTCCCCAAAAAACAAATACAAAAAGCAAACTTTGATTTTGCCATTTTATATAAGGGGTGCCATTTTACTACACAATTATACATAATGGGACTTGAGCATCCACAAATTTTGGTATCCATGGGGGTTGTGGAACCAAACCCTAGCAGATACTGAGGGCCCACTGTACACAGTTTTACATGGGAAATGGTAAGGGAACAGCACCATTTGGAAAAATCTGTATTGGTATCAGCACAATTTTCACTCTTAATCCTTGCAGTGGAAAACACTGATAAACAGTATTTTTGGCTGCTGTTGTGTGCTTTTGTTTCTGACATACGGCAACCTTAAGGCAACTCTCTCATGGGTTTTTTCTGGGGCTGAGAGTGTGTGATGCACCCAAGGTCACTCATGGTCAAACGGAGAATCAAACCTTGGTCTCCAGGGTCATAGTCCAATGTTCAAACCACTACCCCACACTGGCTCTCTGATTTTTGGCTACACTGATAGTGATTGGTCAGGTGCATCTTTTAGTCCCCTTCATTTATTTGTCTGAAGGCATCATAAATTACCAAAGACAAACTGTCTACAATTAACTACAAATGATACTTGATTGTAGCAGTCTTGCAATTTGATATGATCTGAACACAATCACACAGCAGTTTAACCACTGGACATTGGAATTTCCCTTATTTTTCTGAAATTGTCACCTGTAACTGTGCAATTTGTTGTATACTGAAGAGCAACTGATTTCAGATATTAGAAGTCAGAAACAAGACTTTCTCCGGTTTGTGTTAGTGACATTTAGAGCTCTGTTTGGATCTCTCACTTGCAGGATTTAAGGGAACTCTAAAGACACTTATTTCACCAGGCTTTTTTATTGCTGCTATTATACTGGACCTCTGTATAATTTCAGCTTATGGATTTTTTTTAGTACTGTACACATTGTTTGTTCATTCTGTTGTGTTTAAGCTGCCTTACAGTTTGTGCTAAAAAGCCATGAAGAAACAAACTAAAAACACTTGTGTTTTGATTTAAAATGAGAAAAATATGTAAGTTGTAAAATGTGTAACCTGCAACATTTTATTAGACTCAGTTCCATTGTAGGTCCAATTGAACAGTGTTTATTCCCACAATATATTTAAGATGGAGGTGTCAAGTCAGCTAAAGTTGGCAGCTTGCACTCCTCTAAGTCCTCAAAAATTCAGTATTTTTTTATTGTATGCTTTATCTGTGCATACCTGTCAAGTAAGCGACAGGTATGCAAGAATGTAAATCATTTATTTTATACATGAAGAGCGAAAGCTAAGACTATAGGACTTGTGCAAAGAAACACAATGGGTTTGTGATTTTAGTTTGGGACTCCAAATCTGAATTTCACACTTTGGCTGAGGTCTTACGTCACTTTATAGAATCAAAGAACAATAAGAGTTGGAAGAGACCACAGGGGCCATCCAGTCCAACCTCCTGCCATGCAGGAATATACCATCAAAGCACTCCTCACAGATGGTCATCCAGCCTCTGCTTAAAACCCCCCAGAGAAGGAGACTCCACCACTCAAGTAGAGACTGTAAATATCTACTAGTGGATGTAACATTATGCAACCAGTACCAGCATATTGCAGTGTAGGTGTATCAATGGTCCATGTGCATGGCTGACAATCCATTGTGCAGCTGCAAAGCACAATGTACAAAGGTCATACATAGAAGCATGCACCTTCACCGCTGCTGTGTGACCACATGCACAATAATGCCACATATCCAACTCTGCTTATGCTGCCATCAGCTGGGCATTACTGTTGCAAAAAAATCACTCGGTGTGCAAAATGGAACTAATGCCTGTGTGTGTCATTAACAGGATGCCAGCCCTTGTGTATCCTCTGAGTGCAAAATCTGACAGGACATAAACAAAAATCTAACAGGGCATATAGACCTACAGAAAGTTACAGCACATGGCTTTGACAATTTTCCAGGTATTTATAGGAATGTAGGTCCCAGTAAGGGAACAGGGTTAACAATGCACTTGCACTTCTAGTGTGTGTCTGTGATGTGTTGCTCTTCACCACCAACCCAGCAAGAATACAAACTACTGTGACAAAATCTTTATTCACGGAGGATACAAGTTACATTTTTGGAAGCATCAAGTCAGCATTATTTGAGTGTGTTACTACAGAAAAATAGAAACAAAGAGTGCCATCTATGGAAAATGATATCTTCTCCCAAATGTTAAGAATAAGGTAATGTCTGGTGTTGGATGCAAATATATGCTGATAATCAGGTTGAAAAAAAAACTCAGCACCCCAGCACCTCCTAGAAAATGTGATTTACTAAACAAAATATAAAGGTTGCCATAAGGAAGTAACTGCTACACAACTTAATGTCTTCTGAGTTTTGACAAAGAGCAAGCAGGCAGATAGATGTTTGATTTAGACTTAAACAGTGTAACAGAGCATCCCTCTGCCTCTGCAAACAGTTCTTCTGAAGCACAGAGGGGTTCATCCAACACCTTTCACATGCTCTCTGCATGATGACAGTGTCCCTACAGAAGTGGGACCAACACTGCTCTTCCTTCTTACACGTGTGAAATGTGTGTGGGAGAGACGAGTATATCCACACTTACACAACTATAGCACTTTGAAACCACTATAACTGCCATGATTCCATCCTGAAATTTGTCATTTGGTGAAGTACCAGTACTTATAATCAACCAGAACACAATGATGCTGTACTTCAAGGAAATATATGTCTACGGATTCTTAGTATCTCACAAACAATCAGATTCCAGGGATGGACTCGTAGTGGTTAAAGTGGTATCAATCCGCTATAGTTGTGCAATGCAAATACACCCTATGTGCACACCAAATACTTTGATGACAATTCCCATCATTCTTATTCCCGTCCTATCCTGCCTGAGGTTGATAGGAACTAGAGTATACATCCAGAGGGCAGCAGGGTCCTTGCCCTTACATCAGGGATGGGGACTGGATGGTTTTCAAGATGTTCTTGGATAGCACTGCCTAGCATCCCTCACCATCGGCTATGCTGGATAGAGATGCTGGCAGCTGCAGTCCAACAATTTCCAGAGAGCCAGGGCTTCCTCACCTCTGTTCTAGTGAATGAACATATAACGCATCTGTGCTCTTGCTGCCACTTGTGCTTCTCAGCCACGAACATGCTGCTGAGTACCTTATTATCACTATGACAAGTACCGGGGGCCAGCCAGCTTAAACTTTCTCCCACAGAAATATTTTTCCCTGCGAGTAACCTCCCACCAGGCTCTCCTTTAGGATCAGCAGAATTGAGAAATGACATTCTGACTCCCCCCCCCAAAAAAAGTCTCTGGAGGAAAGAAGCAGCTGCTTTTCTAGCCACAGACTGTGGTGATGCCTTGTGCTTCTTTCTTTCCTAAGGCATGGCAAGAGACATTCGCTCATCCAGAACTTCAGGCTCACAGAAAGAAAACCTCCCAGTCCAACACTCATTCCTTTCCCACACCTCTGCTGGAACGCTTCTTGTCTTTTGCTTCAGCCACAACAGTTGTTAACCTGTCTCTCAGAAAGCAAACTGTGACCCGGGGCCCTCCACTCCGTGCATTCGGTCCCTAGAAAAACTGGACAATCAGTGGTCCAAGTTCGTTTGCAAACAACTGACTAGAGGCAGGGGGAATGAGAGGAACGAGTCCCTGTGCCTTCAGCAACAGACCTTGGAACCGTTCCCAAAAAAGGGACCGGTTCTAAGGTCTGCTTAACCAAGAGCTTGGAACCTGCAGCTTGTGAGCTTCCTACAGTTCAGAAGCAATGCCCTCTCCCGACTTTCCCCATCACTGCTGCTGCGGAGAGGAACAGGAACACAAGTTTTTTAAAAGCCGGCTCCGCGGGTGGAGGGAGGGAAGCCCCCGTTCCCCTGGCGAGCGGGCAGCTGTTCGGCGCTTACCTGGGGCCGGAGGAGCCGGGGGAGCCGTCGGCCGGGAGGCGCGGCGCGGCGCTACGAGGGGCGAGCGGCGGCGGCGGCTTCCTCGCCCCTGGGGCTCTCTCCGCGCTCCCCGCCCGGCGAGAGCTGGCCTCGCCTGGCCACGGCCATCGTGTAGGGCCGGGGCCGGAGGACCAGCCCGTGCTGGCAGTCCATGGTGAGCTCCTCGGCGGGGTTGGCCTCCAGCTCGCACTGGTGCAGGAGGATGGCGGCGAAGAGGAAGAGCTGCAGCTTGGCCACCTGGTCGCCGATGCAGCGCCGCTTGCCCAGCGAGAAGATCATCACCTGGCGGGCGAGGTCGCGGTCGAGGCTCTCCTGGCGGGCGTCGAGGAAGCGAGCCGGGTCGAAGACGTGCGGGTCCTTCCAGCGGGCCGGGTCGTGGTTGACCGACCACTGGTTGACGAAGACCACGGTGCCCTCGGGGATGTGGAAGCCGTCGAAGAGCACGTCGGCGGTGGTGGCGTGCGGGATGGTGAGGGGCACGAAGCTGGTGTAGCGGAGCGTCTCGTAGAGGAACGCCTCGAGGCGGGGCAGCGAGGCCCGGTCGTCGACGGTCGGCAGCCGGCCGCGCCCCACCACGCCGTCGAGGTCCTCCTGCAGCTGCCGGCGGAGCCGCGGGTGCCGGAGGAGGAGCAGCAGCACCCAGGCCAGGCCGGTGGAGGTGGTGTCCTGGCCGGCGCCGAAGAGGTCGGAGAGCGTGCCCTCGACGTAGTCGCCGGCCAGCCCCTGCTGCGCCCCGGGCCCGTGCTCCATGCAGCCCAGGATGGCGTCGCTGATGTGGCGCGGGGGCGCCCCGGGCCGGAAGGTCAGCCGGTGCTGGGCCACCTTGGCGCGCACGAACTCGTGCATCTCGCGGTTGAGCGCCTGGAAGTCGCGGAAGACGCTCCGCACCGGGTTGGGGAAGGTCTGCAGCCAGGGCAGCACGTCCACCAGGCTGCCCGAGGCCACCGTCTGCCCGAAGCGGTCGTTCCTGCCCAGCAGCGCGCGGAACTCGCCGTCGTCGTGGTCGTAGCGCTGCCCGAAGCAGAGGGCGCACA
Organism: Iguana delicatissima; assembly: GCA_948472985.1. Classification (NCBI taxonomy): domain Eukaryota; kingdom Metazoa; phylum Chordata; class Lepidosauria; order Squamata; family Iguanidae; genus Iguana; species Iguana delicatissima. The sequence goes on along the minus strand of CAOKZL010002066.1, from coordinate 94,312 downwards.
TCACGTTGGCGTTGGCCACGGTGAGGAGCGGCGCCGGGTTCACGTAGCCGCCGCCCCGGCTGAGCCGGGCCAGCTCGCCGATGAGCTCCTGGGCCTCGGCCGCCACGTGCTGCTCGAAGAGCCGCTTGCTGGGCGTGTTGGCCGTCGAGAAGGCGCGGAGCGTGGCGTGGGCCACCCGCCGCTGGGCCCGCCAGCGCTCCGTGTAGCCCCCGAAGGCCATGCTCCTGCCCCCGGAGACCAGGTGGAAGGAGGGGAAGTCGGGCCGGCCGGCGAAGGGGCCCCCCTGCTGCACCAGCGCCTGCCGGATGGCCGCCGCGCCGTTCAGCACCACGACGGCGCGCATGCCCAGGCGCAGCTGGAAGACCTCGCCGAGCGCCGCGCCAGGGCGCAGAAAGTGAGGTGCGGCAGGCGGCCCAGCTGGAGCACGTTGCCCAGCAGCGGCCAGCCGACGGGGCCCGGCAGGCGCCTGCCCGGGGGCCGCGACGGGCCCCGCCTCGCCCACAGGTAGAGCAGGAGGGCGCAGGACGCCAGCAGCGCCGGCTGGAGGGCGCTCTGGAGGAGCGCGGGGCTCTCCCCGTCCTGGCTAGCCGCGCGGGCCCCCGTGGCCCCCATGGCCCCCGGCGCGGCGGCCCTCCCGCCGCTCGGCTGCCCGGGCTGTTTGTACCAGCCCTGCGGGGGAGGGAGAGGAGGGTCGCCTTAGAAGGCTCCCACCCCGCTCCCGTTGGGATGTTGGACTCGTTTAATGGGGACGGGGACCCTCCCCTGCCCCGTGTGAACCCGCCTCCTCTAAGACGCCTCCGGTTCTGCTCTGAGGAGTCCGGAGGATGCTCGTACCGGCTTTATAAGCCGTCTGGGAAGGGGGCTGAACTTCCCCTCCCCCTTCCCTTGCGGTGGTCCCAGAGTCTCCCGCCCTCCCCCCGCGCCGCCGCCCCGCGGTGCGCAGCCATTCCGTGCGTTCCTCCTAGAGAGGATTGAAACAGCAGATTGATCCCTCGCACCAGGAATGTGTGCAACTTTCCAAAGTCTTCCTTGTGCCAAAGACAGCCTGATCCCCACAGGAGGAGCCCGAGGACGGGGCGGGACTGGGGGGTGGTGGTGGAAAGTGTTGTTTGCTACTGGACTCTGCGAGGCACCTTGGAAATGCTGCAGCTTTCGTGGCTGGAGAGGAACTGGCTAGTGACTTGGGGGCTGAGACAGAATGGTCAGGCTGATTCCAGTCCAAGATCTGGGCTTCTTCTGGATGTTTGGCTCCTCTGTGTTGTCACCACACTTGAGCAGCACACTGGGACACCTGAGGGTGGCTGGCACTAAACTGTCCTTGTCTGACTTGTGCCTGATCTTCTCTCTGTAAAATCGGGAAGACCATGAGGGCTTTTTATTTCAATTTTGCAGCTATTTGACAGCTCACAGCAGCTCTTTGGTAGCATATGCCTTACCCCATAGGAGTGCAGATTACAAAGTGTAGCATTTAAGGTGAGGAAGGAGATGGAGCTCCACAAAGAAAAGGTGAGAGGGGAGGACCTGGGCTATGACTAGTCCAGGAAGGACTTCAGGGTGCAGTGAGGGGTGTAGTTAGTAGATGTTGAAGCTTGCAAAAGTTACTATTCTGGACTACAGCTGCCAGACTCCCACCCATCCACCCATGAGCACTAGCTGGGGAATCTTTGGTGTTGTACCTAGAGACACAAGAGGTGAAGGGCCACCTATTTCAATTCTCTGGCAATGAAAGGAACCATAGGTAAAGCATCCCTGAGAAATGCAGAAAGGTCCCTTTTCAGCACTCTGACCCAGTGCTGAAATGAACAGAACACAATCATTTCACTGCTGAAAGAAAAGATGCTGGTAAGACTATATATCTTCCCGTAAAAACAAGGCAGCACTGTAGCTGGTTAGGGGTTTTATAGCATCATTTAGAATTCCTGCATTATTGTTTTCAGCCATGAAATGTTTGCAATTCTGAAAATTCTCCTGGTTTCCATGATCCCCTATATGGCTTCCCAAGTCTCTTCACTGCAAGAAGGGCTAGAAGTTGGATGGTGACAGGCTGAAACCCATTTCAAAATGACCATCTGAAACTCCTTTAACTTATTGCTGATCACTGCAAGTGAATGGAAGACAATGAAGGAGATCTGTGCAGTTTTTGCAGAAGCCATGGATGAAGTGAATGTAGCTAATGCAGAGCAAGAGATGGACAATAATCTTTCGTGAGGAAAGTGCATCCTGTATGCAGCTCCTGAAGTTCCCACTAATACCTCAACTGCGTGTTTTTCATGCAGTATTTGTCTGAAAACTGTGCCCAAACCACCCCAAATACACTAAATCGTGCACCTGCAACAACAACAAAACACCTTTCAAAATCTGCCTGACTCCTTTGCAACACAATACGCCTTCTTCAGCCATATCCTGGCCAAAACAATGACTGAAAGTGACACAATGTCACTTCTGTCACCATTTTGACTGGGATAATGCCAGCAGAGCTCTGCCTGGGTACCCCAAAGAGAGCAGCCCTTTAGGGAATCAGAAGTAAGACAACTGGCCCCTGACTTCTGTATGGTTGCCCACTCCTACTTTAAAAAAAAAAATTCTAATTAAAACCTTCAGCTGTTGGTTGTGTTGACTGGGGGATTCTAAGAGCTATAGTTTAAACAAAAGGGATTTTTCCCAAGCTCAGGAAAATAGGAAGGACTGTGAGATGCCCACAACAAAGCATGAAGAGTGCAATAAGCAAGGAAGGGATTATTTCATGGCATGTGGTTGTATGACTGAACTGAAATGCTGATTTCCCCTAAAAAAATTTTTTAAGCTATACAATCAGTCTTGGTCAAATGACCACTGCTGATCATACTTCAAATGTGAAGTACAAATTAAGACCACCTTTCTCCAGGACCTGATATAAAAATATTAAGACTCTGCTGTTTTGCAGCAGCATATATCACCAGGTTGATCTTCGGGTGTAATGATTGGTTGTATGTCCTTCCTTTGTCTAGGTAATATCTCTTTTTATTTAAAGTTTTCTTAATTCGTGGAATCATAGTATCATAGAAATATAGAGTTGGAAGAGACCACAATGGCCATCTAGTCCAACCCCCTTTCATGCAGGAACAAACACTTAAAGCACCCCCAGCAAATGGCCATCCAGCCTCTGTTTAAAAACCTCCAAAGAACATGACACCACCACATTCCAAGGCAGCATATTCCACTGTTGAACAGCTCTGACTATCAGAAAGTTCCTCCTGATGTTTAGGTGAAATCTCTTTTCCTGTAGTTTGAATCCATTGCTCCATGTCCTAGTTTCTGGAGCAGCAGAAAACAAGCTTGCTCCATCTTGTTCCATCTAGTTCTTGCTGTGGCAGCACATCTTTTTTAGTGGCTAGCTTGGATTGCTGAAGGCACACCTTTATTTACTGACCTGCACCAGAATCCTATATCACAGTTTGCTTAACATAACTTTCCAAAATGCCTATACCTATATCTATAGCAGAGATCCTAAGAAACTCTGTTAGCTAATTGCAAAGATGAATATCAGGACGATGGCAATGCACATCAGGCCTGTTCTGTGTCAGTCCCATTGTGCAACAGTCACACTGCTGGCTCTGCATGCATAATAACAGCTATCCTCTAATGGATACCAGTGTTAAGAAACTGTCCCAGTTTAATTCCCACCCACATGAGTCTATCTATGATGGTTCCTACACCACAAAAAGGGAGAGCAGTTCAACAAGTTTCAGCAAAGTTTCTATTCAAAACTAACAATATGCATGCATGAAATGAAACAACCAGGTGAGGTAAGCCACGTATAAGTAAATGGAAACTTTTTGAACCTCCAAGAGACCCCTTGGAAGTTTCTTCCAAAATGTATGCAAGAATAATTTTTTCTTTCACCAGTCTCCATTTTTCTTCCATTTTGGTGGCCAATTTATAGATCTCCGCTTTTTTAATATGCTGGATGAAGCTGGTGAAAGTAGGCTCATCCACTTCCCCTTTTCTTTCAGTTTTGCTGTTCATACATGCTCAGTGAAGGATTCTGGAAGCAGCTGCTGTTCATCTTGCCTAGTGTAGGCAGGGCCACACAACTACCGTAGGATTGGCTACAGTAGAGTTCCTCTCTTTCCCAGCTCAAACTTTATTGCATAGTTTACTGCAGATACACAGCTGCAATCTGATACTGAAAGCTGGTATCCTCCTAGTGCCAATACTACTACAAAAACTTTCAGGAAAGAGAAGAAAGATGAGGGCTGGGCAGGTATAAAAAGACTTTGTAAAAAGGCGCTCCTTTGTTGGAGGCTTTGTTAAGTATGCCTTTACTTCATATGCAAGACATGGTGACAGCTCACTTTGATTTTGTGATGAAACAGTTGGCTTCAATTAACAATTGGCCTCAATCTTCTTGGTAGTCCCAGCTCAAGTAGGCCTGAGGAACTGATTTATTAAATTGTGAGTCAACACTTGTGTAATTTCTAATGGTTAAAACCATTAAACTATCAATAAAACTATCAATAAATTTATGCCAGGGGCTGGAATCATGTGGCCCTCCAGATATTGCTGGACCATAGATCCAGACTGGCAGCTCAGAGATTAGTGCTCCAGCATGGCCAGTGATGAGGAATGTCAAAGTGAAGGTCAGCATCATCTAGGGCTGTGTGATCCCCAGCCCTGACTTAGGCCACTGTGTCCTCGATTTACTTCTGAATGAAGAAGGATCAGTCTTGCTTTTTCTCTGCAGGTGAACATCACCATAGATTTTGAATGGGGGGGGGTGCAACATGAGACAGCTACTGAACATTTCAGCATCCTTTTAATCAGATGTCTGTATTGGCTCACAAATTTCAGCAAGGTGCTCTGAGATCATGGAAGAAATTCTGACCAGTCTTCTGAATGATCATCCCTCGAGCAACAATGACGTGGCTCCCACATGAGTGGCTGCAAGTTTTTATCCAAACTTTAAAGGAACTGTCTGAGGTTTTAAATATATTTTGAGGATAGTTTTCATCACTTTGGGTAACTCCTTTAATGTTCAGACTTAAAACAGAGTGGATTCAGTCCCCCTCTGACACAGAGACTGCCAGTTACATCTTTGGATGAGGTAGAGCCAGGAGGCCACAGGGAAGTAGGCAAGGCACTTCCACAAGGCCACCAGATGTCATTATCCTCATGATTATGGTCACATCAATCCATGTTCCCAACCAAAACATTTCACTCTGACAGATAGTGCGGACCTTTCAGACTCCTCCAGAGACATTGTTGTTTGCATTTCATTTCTTGTGGTTCAAGGTACCTATTTGGCAAGGTTCAGAGGGCCATTTGCCAAAAGGTATAGAACTGTGTTGTAAACACGGTGAAGATCCAGTTTTCAGTTGCTACTGTGTTCCACTTGGACAGACATGATATTCATTTTCCTCTCCTATTTAGCCCCAAAACATAGTTGTAGATGTGGATGGCATATTCAGATAATGGCTGCCATTTTTCCATGATGATGGCTGTTGCCCAGGTGGGATTATTTGGGACTTTTAATATGTTTAGTCTGCCTGATGGGGTCCCAGGTGTCCTGTTTTCTGTGGGACCTCCTGCATTTGGAGGTTTGAAGTCTAGCCCTATATTGGAGCCATGCTGGCTTTCCCCAATTCCACACTTTTTGATTTGCTGAGAGCAGTTGACAGCCACATTCCTAACAGAGCAATACCCAAGCATTTGGTATGCAGCAAGATGGTCTAGTTTGCCAAATGCTGCAGGTCCACCTGCTAGGACTGCATGGGTCTGTGATTCATCCTCCTCCCTAGACAGCAAGGCAGAGCATCCCCAAAGTATGTCTCACACACCTTTCTCTCAGTCTCCTGTATTACTGAGACCAGGAAGAATGGATACCAATACCAGATGGATCCTGGTCTGAGGGCATTCTTTGCGTGTATGTGCCTTCGAGTCACTAGTGGACTTATGACAACTTCATGAATGTCAGTAGGTTTTTTTAGGAATATTCAGAGATGGTTTTGACTGTTCCTTTCTCTGAGATACAGCCTACAGTACCAGATTGGCAGTCTCCCATCCAAGTACTAACCAAGTGTGACACTGCTTAGCTTCCAACATCAGACAGGATCTGGTGCCTTTAGATATTTAGGCCCAAAGGGCAAATGTTTTAAGTCATATATCAAATCAAAGTCTGTTATGAGCACAGCTTGCATTCGCTTGTGGAAAGAGCAGACACCACCTGTACTTAGACTGACCCCAGAGCATTTAGTATGCAGCAAAATGGCATCAGATGGCATTTGCCTGTAGTGAGTGAAGCTGGCACCCACTCCTCTTACTTTGGGGTCTACAGGTAACTTAAGAGGGGAACATGTGAGGTAGGCCTATATAAGGCCCTTTGAAAGTCTCAGAGGAGGGCCTCTCATGGGACTTCTGGGCTCCTGTGAGATCTTAAATCTTGGAGGAGCTTGAAACTCTCATGAAAGCTGCTCCTCTTGCAAGATTTGAGGCAAGACATATAGGTCTGTGTCCTGTATACCAGATGGTCTTGAGCTGACTGGGCATTGGTGAGAGTTCTATACTGGGGTCAAAAAACCCTGGGAATCCTACTGTTTGAACAACAACCATGAGTTGTGACCATTTACCAAAATTTATCTTCTTTCAAATTTCTCCCAGGCAGACAACTTTTGGGGGGCTAAAATTCCCAGGCTACTAGCTGAACATTTTGTGTGGTATTTTAGAAGAGCTAACAGCTACTCCCTTCAAAGGAGAGTTCATGATCTTACAAGCTGCTTAGCATAGTGTACTGTTGGCTTCTTCCTCACATATGCAGACTGGTTTTCCCCATCTTCTTTCCTGGGGAGATCATGAGATGGTCTTTATGATTATTTGTTGTTGTGACACTGAAGGTTTATTTCCAGTCTCTTAAGTTGACTTCCAGCCTTGCAAGACTGGAAATTTCCTCCCAGCATTTTACTAGGGTTCTTGCCAGCTTCCCAAAGCTGATTCCCACGCTTGGAACGACTGGCAATCTCCCCAACTCTATCAGGTATGCTGCCCCCCCCCGAATTATGAATATTTGGACAGGACAGGAGGGACCCTGCCCAATCTCTAAGTGTAAGGATCTTCCACCTCCCCCTTGCCTTGAGTGAGAGGTCCTATGTAGCGTGTGCCAAACCTGGCGTGGAAATGGAGAGAAACGGAGGTTTATAGAAGTGTTTAATCAAGGCATGCAAATAACCAATATCACACTTGGGAGACTCCCCTCTCCCAGGTACACTTAGTTACAAGAATTTACAAAACAAATATAACAGCACAGATATATTCTTAAGATCAGCCAATTCCCAAAATAACAACATCCCTAACGCGACTAACTACTTATTTCTAGTTACTCACAATTAGGTTATAGGCGTAGATGGTCGAAAGGAGAAGAGAGGGGTCCAGGAGACACGGCATGCTGCCAGCTCCACTGGTCCAGCTCTCCTCTTCTCTTCTCTCTCTCTCTGGCCACATGGCCTCTCAGAAGTTTTATATTTTCCTCCTTGGAAATCTGGAAGCATCTCCAAGATGCCCACCTCTTTTCCTTTTGGTTGGCCAATTCTCACCTTGTGACCTGTGATGCTGACCCTTTCCTTTTGGTTGGTCAACTCTCACCCTGTGACCCTTGATGTAATCCCAACATCTCATTAACCCTTGGTTTACCTGAAGAGGGAAGTATCTCCCTTTGATAAGCCTAGATAATGGAAAGCCCCATTATCACAGTTGTTGTTTTTGTTGTTATATGCAATCTAGTTGACTTTGACTTAATGGTGACCATACCAATGGTGACCATATCTCCAAGAGCCCTGGTCATCAACTGCCTTGCTCAGATCCTACAAACCAAGGTTGTGGCTTTCTTGATTGAATCAAACCACCTGTAGTGTGGTCTCCCTCTTTTTCTACTGCCTTCCACTTTACCAATCACTACAGTCTTTTCTAATGGGCCATATCATCTCATGATATGTGCAAAGTACAATAGCTTCAGTTTAGTCATCTTCACTTTTAATGACAGTTCAGGCTGGGTGTACTCTATGATCCATTCATTTGTCCTTTTAGCAATCCATGGTATCCACAGAACTCTTTTCCAACACATTTCAAATACACTGATTTTCTGTGGTGTATACCATATTCTATAATAGCAGATGTATATTTTACTACACCTTTAGCATTTCATTGTACTACTTTTGTCCTGAAGGAACATCCACACTCAGAACCAATCGAAGTACAAAGCTCCTACCTATGGAAACTTCTCTCACTTATGTTTTTGGGGATAACTCATTATTTGAATTTTAGAAAAGGGAACTTAGGCTGAGAAAAAGTTGTAAGTCAAGAGGCTAAGGCTGAGCTGTCATCTGTCCCCAGGTTGCCTAGACAGAAGTCCATCATGCAAACTCAGCTTTCCTTAATGTGGCACCCTCTGTCTGTTTTAGACTTCAGCTATTCTCAGACCCAGCCAGCAAGGTGATGTGTCATAGATGATACAACCTGCAGTCAAAAACTTGTGAAGGAAACCAGGCTTGGGGAAGGCTGTGCTTACCACTGCACCATGGTGAGGCTTGCCAATCTCTGCAGAACATTTTGTTCTGATCTTTGCAGGATGGATATATTCCCTAAATGAATGTCGTGTTATGTTTGTGCCTCAAAACACACACAAGTGGAAGAACATGAGATCATTTGTAAAATCAAAGTAAGTGTAAGAGTGTAATACTTCTTTAAAACAAAGAGGAAAAAAAAGAGGGGTTATTGAATGGCTACTTTGTAGGGGTCGGCAGTGGCGTGCCACTTGGAGATCACCTTGACGGATCCGTGCAGCTTCAGAGTGTCAGAGACTAGGCTTAATGGGCTGGCCGTGAGTAATCAGAGCTGTTGGCATGGCGTCATCCAAGAGGGAGCACCAGCAGGTCATGTGGAGGGACGAAGCTGCCGCTCCGGATAGCCTGATTGGAGCCAAAACTTTCTGCAAAGCTAAAATAAGATTAGGCTTTATTGTTGCTGTCTGCGATGATGCGATATCGTTTAATACTTTACGACTTCAAAAGTTTTCCGGTGCATCCTCCCCGCCCCTCAACATTCCTGAGGAGGAAGGAAAGGCTGTCGCCTAATAAATTGACAGCCTGTGCTATCAACATGTCATTCTCAGCTGCACTGCCAAATTGAGCCCGTCTGTTGCTCAAGTGTTCTGCTGGGGATGTTTCCAGCATGGAATAATTATGGCCAAAAGGAGCGCTTGCCTAGATTTCTGAGAATTCAGTGTTTCTGTGGCTTTCCAGACAAGCCTGTAGCCAAAAGGGAAGAGGGCAGAAAACTAGATTTATGACAGTTCATTTCACTGGACTTTCTTGTAATATGTTTTTTTTATTTTTTTTTTTGGTCTTTAAAGGAAAGTATTTTTCATGATAAAAATATTGTTTGAATTATAGAGAGAATCCCCTATTCCCCCAAATGTGATTTTTGTTAAGGACTTGGCATTCTATTTAGACAAAATTGGAAAGAGGTAACTGTGAGTTGGTTGTGACAAAAGCAATAAAGAATCCTGAATCAGCTTAAAGACAAACACAAATTCATCATGGCATAAGCTTTCTGTGACTAAAGCCCAGTTCATGGAATGTGAGTGCTCTGTAGCCTCCTGAATCTCATCCCCTAATGCATCTGTTTTAAGATGGAGAAATGGTCCATGTTTAGGGGTGTGAAACTCAGCTGGTTTCGTACTTTCTTCCTTTTCCCCTCTCCAGTTCTCCCAAATTGTTATGCAGGTCAGGGGATCACACTCAAAGGGGTACACTCTGATGTGAGAACCATGCTGGATATAACCAGTGGCAGAGCTTGGAGTGTGTGGAGAGGGGGTGGGACGGGGGGGGGCTACAGCATGAGGGGCGTGACTACTGTGTATGGGGTGTGGCTGCAGTGTGTGTGGGCATGGCCAGGGTGCATGAGGGTGTGGCTATGGACCAGGACGTCCTCAAAAGATTGCTGCCAGGAGTGAACATCCCCACCTCACCCCTTGTCCCTGCGCAATTGGATATAGCCCCTCTCCCTATAATCCCCTTCAACTACAGCTTACCCCATTCAACTGGGTCCTCCGCTCCTTTGTGCTGGCTTTTGGATGAGAGGCAGCCAGGTGAGATGCTCAGAGGAAGCGAAGTCTGCTCTGCCAGTTCAGTTGCACCCATTTAAATGCAGATCTGGTTCTCTTTGGTTTTTACACAAGCCTGAGCTTCTGGGATCTATTTTGCGTTTGCATTTGTACTTTGTCCTTCCATTCCCTGACAACCCCAAAATCAGTAGAGCCTGGTACAAAATAATGGTGGGGGAGAGAGAAGGTTTAAAATGATGGTTAAAGGAAATGGATCCACTTGTTTACTACCATATCGACCATAGAGTGCTTTTAGATCTGTTTTGTTTTGGTCCTTTTTTTTTTTAACCTTTGTTTTGAGTGCTTCACTGCTCTTACCTTTTGTTGCTGCTCTTACCTTGACTTTATTACATGCTGTATATTTCACTGACAGCCAACATGGTGTGAGTGTTGGATAGGACTCCAGAAAACCAGGATTTGGGTTGGTACTCATCCACGGAAGCCCACTAGGTGACCTTGGGCAAGTCACACTTAGGCTATTTCCACAATACAATGTTTTAGTGCTGTTATTCCACTTTCAACATCCTGTGGAATCTTAGGGTTTGTAGTCTAGAGAGAGGCATTTAGAATTCTCAGCCAGAGACCTCTTTGGCCTCACTAAACTACAAACCGCACAATTCCACAGGATGTTGAAAGTGGAATAATAGCACTATAAAAGTGTAGTGCGGAAATGGTCTTAGTATCACTCCTTAATATATCTACACTACAGAATTAACAACAGTTTGATATCACTTTAAATGTCATTTTTTCCCATCCTATGGAATCGTGGTCCAGCCCCTTGAACTGTAGGCCCATTCCCTTAAAACGCAGCACTAGAGAGATTTTGCAGCAAACTCTAAGTACCTTTCCAAGCTCCAAATTCCAGGATTGCTCAGGACACAGCCAGGACAATTAAAGTGAGACTGAGCTGCCTTAATGGTGTTAATGGTAGATTCCAGAACAAGGCAATAGTAAACCTACTCTGAATAAAACTTACCAAGAACACCTTATGATAGAATCATGCTACACCAGAACTGATTTGAAGGCACATAACAACAATAACTTCTATATCATTGTTTAACATCTGAATGTCATGCTTGATTTATATGTACATCACTTGCAGAACTCTGATTATTGCCTCCTTGAAGGGCCCTTTCACACTACGTAATTATAGTGCCATGATTCCAATTTAACTGCTGTGGCTGCAACCTATGGATCTTAGGATTTGTGTTCTGGTGAGGGACTAGAGTTCTCTGGCTGAGAATTCTAAATAACCCTCCCTAAACTACAAATCCCAGGAATCCATAGGATGCTGTCAAGGCAGCTGACCTGAAATCATAGCACGATAATTGTGCAGTATGAAAAAGCCCTAAAAGTGCAATCAATCAATCAATCAGTAACCTGTACATGGAAATCTGTATCTTGAGTTTATAGATCAGTGATTCTAACATAGTTCTAAATTTGGGCCATTTCCGCAGTACTCTCACTGTTACAGTGCTATTATTCCACTTTCAACATCCTGTGGAATCCTGGGGCTTGCAGTTTAGGGTGGGGCATTTAGAATTTTCATCCAGAGAGCACTTTGGCCTTAGCAAACTACAAACTCCAGAATTCTACAAGATGTTGAAAGTGGAATAATAGCACTATAACACTGTAGTGCAGAAATTGTCTCTAACTAAAGCAAGAAAGGAGTGAGAGTTTTAAGAAGCATCATAGGAAGCAAGAAAGAATGAAACAAGAGGAATTATCAGCGGAATCCTATTTTAGGACTGGGACCCTATTTGTCATTGAAAGATAGCTCATGTTGTCTCAAAAGTACGGTTATAGTATGGCCCATGGGCCCCTGTTCTGGTCCCTGAAGCAAGCCCCTAACCCCCAACTTTTTTTGAAAAAAAAAAAAGTGGTGTGAATTTCAGGCAATGTTGCTCCCACAAAAAGCACCCCCTAAATACATGAAAGCATGTGGAAATACCCTCCAAGCACCCCAGAACCCTATATTGTTGTTGTGTGCCTTCAAGTCATTTCCAACTTATGGTGACCCTCAAGCAAATCTATCACGTGGTTTTCAGGGGCTGAGAGTGTATGACACACCCAAGGTCACCCAGTGGGTTTCCATGGCTGAGCAGAAATTTGAACCTTGATCTCCAGGGTCGTAATCCAATGCTCAAACCATTGCATAACGCTGGCTCTCCCAGAACCCCATATTACCCCTAAATAGCTAGTTTTCATCTGCAGTCCTGCTCAAAATGGTGACAGGAAGTAGAGTTGCCAGGATCATCTCAGGACCTGAGGCTTCAGGGTCAAAATCTGAGATCTAAGAACAGCCTCTGGGAATGTCATTAATAGCTACACATTAAATACTAACAATGGTTGCCCACAGCTTTTCATTCAAACACACACACACCATATTTTCCTGTTTGGAAATCAAGACAGAAGTCTTAGCTAAAGGGTCTGGTTCCAAATCAAAGTGAAATGAGGGGATTATTCTCTTTAACATTGTTGGAGAGATGGGATAAGGGACATTTAATCTAGCCTACTTGCTTCCAGTAGGTGAATGTAGAGTAGATACGAGAATTAGCCTTAGCACAATAATGACTGGGAGAGGAGGAACCTAACTAAGTAAATGCATAGACAGTCTAGACAGTCTTTGTAAGTTTCTACAACTGACCAAGGAAGCCTTATAAATTACAGGAAGCTCCTTCTCAACTAGTTGAGCTGGACGTTTGCTCACAGCCCTTTCACCTTGCCTGGAGCAGAGCCCAGCAAAAATGGACCACTTGCATTTTCATCTCCTGCTTGGAGAAGGCCCATGATAACTGGAGGCTTAGGGCCCTAAGACCTGGCAACTCTTAACAGGAAGTGATATAACATCACTTCCTGTCACCATTTTGAGAGGAATTGCAAAGGAAAATGGGGGTATTTGGGGTTGCGATGGGGGAGGTATGGCCCATGAGGGGATTTGGGGGAAGACTGCCTCCTGACCCCATGCAGTCTATTCTACAGGGTGGTAAATCTCCCATTGCAGAGAAGGCAGAGAAATTCAGTGGCAACTGTGAAGAACTTAGTTGAGGGAAATGGAAGTACTTAAAATAACAGTAAAGTGCAACAGCAAGCAGTGTCTTTTCCCATCGGCAAACCTTGGCAAGCAGAGAGGCAATAAAATAGATTTAGAGCCCTGTAACATTATGAAGACACCTATCAAAAGCTAGCAGATATACTGAAAGCTGGAAAGTTTTCAGCAATGAATGCATCATTGTGAAGAAAAAAAAAAGGAAGGATATTATGCACTTGTAAAACACTGATTGTTTTGTGTCCTTCCTTTAATTAATGGTTAAAAGGATTTGCTTTAAAAAAAAAACTTACCACAGAGGTAGGGTCACTGCTTTACCACCGTGAACTAGGAATAGCTCCATCATTTTATTCTGACATTCGTCTGATCCTAATATCTTACACTGTCACTTGGATACATGCGTGAGCACATGCATATGTGTATTTGACCACTCGGTTATACTCAGAGCTTAGAAATGTTACTTTTTTTGTACTATGACTCCCCAAATTCCCAGCCAACATGGCAACTCCCAGAATCCCCAAGCCAGCATCTGGAAGGCACCAGCTTAGAGAAGGCTAGTCTAATTACTAGATCGATTATTACGTCTTGTTAAATTACATCAGCTCAGTGAATATTTTTTCTCATTGGCTTTATGCCTATCATCTGGAAATAGTAAAAGGAAGATGGCTGTAAATACTGGCCAGAGGTTGAAGGAGATGATGATTTCATGTTATAACCCTATAATTTTATGACCAGAGTATGAATGGTTTTCCTTAAAAAGAAAAAGAGAACCTAATGGGTTTTAAAAAGCATTGGAGTTCATTATTTGAAAGGATATAATTTGTGGGACAATATTGGAGAAATGTCATCCTTGCCTAGGTTTTATATATTAGCAATGCAAATGTACATGTCACCTCAGAAGTAAGCTGCACTAAGTTTAACAGGACTTGCTCTTAGCTCATTGAACATGGTTGCAGGGTAACAACCTCTGAATGATTTCTTTCAGATTTCATAGGCATTCAGAACAGTGGCTGTTCATTTGACCATCTCTGCTCTCATCTTCAAGCAGAAAAAAGCAGGTCTGAAAAGAGGACAAGCTTTTCTTCATTTGAGACTGTGAGAGGTAGCTGTTCTTATATTCTTCTGCTCCCTGTGTTACACAGGTCATGAGAAAGGCAGTTGCACAGGGATATTCACCTCTCCAAACAATCAGTAGCAGCAGCTACCCCACAACTTGGACTATAGGTCCTAGAATCCCTCAGCCAGGATGACAACAGGGGATTCTGGGATTTGTAATTTAAAAATACCTCATTAGAGCTTTGGAATGAACACTAACCATGTCAGGAAAGAGGAACACTTTATGCCCATTTCCACACTAGACTGTTACAGTGCTATTATTCCACTTTCAACATCCTTTGAGGCCCTTCCCTAAACTGCAAACTCTAGGATTCCATAGGATGTTAGAAGTGGAACAATAGCACTATAATGGTTTAGTGCAGAAATGGCCTATGTGTTGCATGTACTCAAATGACAGTCAACTGTCATGATAAGTCCAGTGAAATTGGTAGTACCTGAGCAGACTGAATACTCCCTTCCTGGAGCATGGGCGTACCAAAGTTAATAAAGCCTCTGCCAAGTAAAACTCTTTTTTGCAAAGTCTTTTTATGTCTGCCCAGCTCTCTTTTCCTCCTCATCTTCTGTCTAGCTGGAAGTTCTTTTGCAGTGTTGGGGGATGGTGAAAGAGGTGTGGAAATGCATAGACTTTTGGAGTCAGGTTGCAGTCAAGAACTTCCTGATGATCAGAGCTGTTTGACAGTGGAATATGCTGCCTCGGAGTGTGGTGGAGTCTCCCTCTGTGGAGGATTTTAAGCAGAGGCTGGATGGCCATCTGTCAAGAGTGCTTTGATGTGGGTTCCTGCATGGCAGAATGGGGTTGGACTGGATGGCCCCTGTGGTCTCTTCCAACTCTGTGATTCTATGTTGCAGTAGCATGTCCACAGTAAAGAATGGCATAAAGCAAGCCTGAGCTGGAAAAGAATGGGATTCTGCTCCAGCCAATTCAGCTGTAGATGCATGTGTCTGCCAAAAACAGGCAAGGCAAACAGCAGCTGCCTCCAGAATCCCATGGTGAGCATGTATGAACAGCAAAATAAACAGAACAGGGGACAGCAGATAAGCCTGCCTCAGCACATACCACCAGCATGTTTTTTAAAAGTGTAGATATATAAGTTGGTAACCCCAAAGTAGAAATCATAAAAAAAAGTGGAGGCTGGTGAAAGAAAGTCATCCCTGGATGCATTTTGGAAGAAGCCTTTAAGCGATCTCTAGAAGGTTCAAGATAGTTTCCTTTATTCATGCAAGGCTTGCCTAACTTTCATATGTGCATATCATTTAGTTTTGTCTTTAAAAAGTTTGCTGAAACACGTTAAAGTGCTCTTGCCTGTTCTTTCCATGCTATTCTGCCCTCGGTACCAAATTTTCTCTTAAAGAAGTAACAGCCAGGAACACATTAACTTGGTTAAATGTGGTAGACGTGCACTTCATTTCCTCAGTATTGCCATCCATACACATTTCTCATTCTGGGTGTGCCAAAATGGCTACCTATGGAAGAGAAAGGAAAGGCAGTCTGGGGAATAAGGCCCAGGTCCAGCATCTTCCACAGGTGGAAAGATTTCTTTAAGAGAAGAATCTTTAAGAGGCAGCTGTACTTTAATTGCATTGTTTTAACTGCTTCTCATCATTGTTAAATGCATGTTTTTAAATTGTTTTAATATCTCTAATAGCTTAATTCTGTTTTAATGGTGGCTTTTTATATGTTTTCAAACTTTATTGTGATCATTTTCACTTGCAAGCCACCCCGAGTCCCAGATTTGGGGAAACGGAAAGATGTAAATAAAGCTCATCACCACCATCATCGGGCTTCCTATGCAACAGTGGAAACAATCTTTGCCATTTCACTTTCTCCTGCAGTCCCTCATCCACCTTGAAAGTTTGCCCTGGGAAGTTGAGGGATGTTTTAAACAGCATGAGATATTGCACTGTGATCCTGCTTCTACCTAGATAGGGGACAGAGGAATGGAGAAAAATCATCTATCCCATTTCCCCCCAGAAGAAACAGTTGGAGGACAATTCTATTCAGAATGCTCCCATTTTCAGGAAAGGAGCTGCATCCAACTATAAGAGTTACTCAGGAACCTTTATCATGGCTATTGCTGCTGGAAGTAAAAGGCTGCCAGTACATATATTGTAATCAGTGGGAGAGGGCAAGTGAGAAGCTGGAGCTTTTCTCCTCCGTATTTCCTTAGATCTATTTACTAAGGCCTTTTGTTAAACCACTTTGTTGTAGTGATTTGAATGTTGAACAGTGAGACAAGGGATCAAATCCCTGTTCAGCCACAGAAACCCACTAGGGTGACTTTGAGCAAGTCACATACTCTCAGCCTCAAAGGAAGGCAATGGCAAACCTTCAAAGAAATCTTGCCCAAAAAAACCCTAGGATAGGATCGCTGTAAAACAGAGTCAGCTTCAAGGCACAGAGGAACAAGAACAAAAGGCCTTTGGCTTCTTCTTTCCTGTCTGTAAAGTCACTTCCTTCTTCTCCAAGAACCATGGTCAGGGCTCGCTGGCCCTTTCCACACGGGGGTAATAAAACGTGTTAGCGCAACCTCTGATGGAGGTCTTCCATACCTTGGAGTGCACTGCGGTTTGTTTCATTGTCTAGAAAGAGTTTCTGAAGGACTCCAGCCCCAGTAATGTTTGCTAACATAATTGCACAAGTAAGAACCAGGCTCTTGAAACCCAGGCATAACTTAACCACTTTTGTTTATTTCCTTTCCTATCCTTGGATGGATTTCATTAAATAACAAACATTTCTTTTTTACCTTAGAGCCCTTCTGGATGGGACAAAAATCTCCAAAAATCCCAGTTTTTTTTTTTCTTGTACAAACTGATTTTATTTTGGAGATCCAGATGACATTTTCTTCATCCTGATGTTTTTCCTGGGAACTCAAATATCTTTACTTGGCAGTCCATTTGTATTTTTCTGGAACTAGCAAAGATGACAACTGCCAGTAACACATCGGTTTTTCCCCAGGATGCAGATTCAACAGAGATCAAGTGAGGGGAAAAAGGAACATTTGCACCAAAACAAAATTATCATAATGTTTTAACTAGTCTAATATTGATAAGGCATTTTAGCACTCTGACCATAATTCCTGAACAATAATAAAGAAGGCTCAGTGTAAGTTGGGGAAAATCAATTCCTGAAATGTTGCACAAGTCTAGATGTGACATATGATCAGTGGCGGGAGGAGGAGGAGGAAGACAAGGGTGGAAGGGTGAGGGGAAACTTTCAACAAAAAGTTTGGATGCAAACCTGAGGATATACAGGTAAAATAAAAACAAAAAGAAACTGAAAGATGTTGACACTTTGACGGACTTTTGTCTGGATACTAGAACATTTGGAGTTCCTGCCACAAGCCCATTGCACTCTGCCTAGCGTAGCTACCGAATATTCCTGTCATTGTTCTATGTGGCTGGATTCAGTGCTAATTTGTTTGTGGGTGTGTGGTTCTCATCAAGTTTGTAACAGTATTGCTGCATACAGCCACTGCGGCAATGAACAGGAGATCCACAATCACCTGGGGTTGCCCTCTGTCTCTTCCAGACTGGTCTACGGAAGCAAGAGTTCTCACAACATAGCTCCTTGGGTTTAACGGTTACTGTCTTCCATTGTTCCACTCATTTCATCCACCCCCCTGCTTTTTGGACTGTTTATAATGATTTCTTGGATCTGCACAGGGGGTTTCCAAAGGTTTATTGACACTGGGGGTGTGGTTTGATGAAGTGATCCTATGGTTTAAAAGGCAGATTTTCTCTTCCTCTCTTTCCCCCCCTTAAAATTATATTCCCAATTCAGTTTATCTGTATGCTACCTGGAAATTAGATCTGTACAACATTCCAGGATCTTTTTGATATAGAGTGGGAGACAAATATTTAAATAAAATAAATAATAAATAAATGGTATTATAGTGCAAAAATGCCATTTTACTGATGCACTATAGCTATCATAGATTTTTAAAAATGAGAAGAGAATGAGACTTTTTTGTTCCACTGTCTCAGTTACTCACTCAAAGGTGGGAAGAAAAGGTAGTGGGTGCTTGGAATTGACAGAAAATAGTTGAGGACAACAGAAACATTGTTTGGATATTTAAAAAAAACCCTCTGAGGACTGTCACAACAAATGTCACAATCCCGACATGTTTGCCCTGCCTTAGGGAAAACCACAGGAAGTGAGATTCATGTGACTTTCATAGGTACTTGGTTTGTTAGGATTGAAATGAGCTTCTCAGGAGTCCAACTACCCTTAAAAAAGAACTTCACCTTGATTTTGACACTAATTAAAATGTGTGGTATGAATTCTGTTTGAAAAACATGTCAATTGGCGTTTTTTTCTTTAACAAACTACAACATTTTGAAAAACCGAATTGGCTGTGCTTATTTTACAAGAGCAACATGAATATGGTCCCTCTTAGAGCCTCTTCATACATGACATTTTTACAATCCAAAGGTGAAAGGAAAGCTGTGTTCAGCACGTGCACAGTGTCTGGAAGCTGCTGTTGTTAAGTGTTGTTTAAGACAAGGAATTATTCAACACACATAACTCCAGGACAGCTTTGAACAGTAGCAAAAACCCAGAGTTTGGAAAATGTTACTTTTTTGGACTGGCCACAGTGGACTCCCTAATTTTTTTCCAAGCTCTGTGCAAAACTGGGAGCCGGGGGCAAATTCCTCCATGGAAAAGCTTTCCTGCTTAGAAAGTACAACCCCATTTGTGCAGACAGCTGCTGGTGTTGCTGCTACTGAATGATGCAAAGGTTGTCCCATTCTAGGATAGGCAATTGCAACAGCTCCAGGGTCCAAATTTTTTTGCCAACCCCATGAGCTGCCAAAAAAAACCCCGTCTAGAAGTCAATTTGTCAAATGGTTTCTGTAATGTTAAGTAGTACGAGGGAGTGGTCAGCAATCTATTTAAATAGTGAATTGCCTCTCTTGGGGTGTATAGGAAAAAAGCTAACTCAACATCTCTTATCCTGGCAAGGAGAAGACTGGTTTGGAGAAGAAGAAAGAAGAACCTTGGGGAACTGCATACAACCCCATCTGTGTCCAGTACAGTGGACTTTGGGCATCTGTGTCCAGTACAGTGATGTGGGCTGCCCCAGAGAGGAGTGAAAGCCACCCACTTTCAGCATCTCCCTGTGTGCATGGACTATGGCAGGGATAGGCAAAATACAGCCCCCAAAGCCCCCAGATACTTGCCCCAATTTTCTTTAAAAAAATCTACACTAATACTTTTTACCTAATAATTTTTACCTAAAACCTAGTAAAATTGGCTTGTGATAGTCAAATTCCCCTCCCCCAACTACAAATAGGTTGAACACTGGCCAAAATGGCAGCGGGCAGTGACATGACCTCACTTCCTGTGCATAAAATGTGACAATATGGCCTTGCGGTTGCACCAGAGGGAAATAGGCCTCCACCTTCTCTGCCATTGCCCATTGCTTAAGCAGAGGGCTTAGAAATATGTGAGACACTTTTCTTAATGATTTCAAAGCTTCCATTCAGATTTATTCCCAGGGAAAACATTCCAAAAGGATTTATCCTGCACAAGTAACATTTTAATGAAAGGAATCCGTGCATTTGTGAGATTCTGTTTCATTTAAAGGCACATTTTCGGGAAAGACTTCTGATGGATTAGATCCAAAGTGGGAAACCTGTTTGTTTGTTTGTTTTAAGATTACTTTAATTGCCCGCTTTTAGGAAAAATCTTTACACACAAGCCTTTTTACGTGACACTGAAACATTCGTGGTTGGATTTTACAATGCCTGTTTTGTTCAAGGAATTCGTATTTCATTTTCTAAAGAAAATATGAACAAACCAGTGTTGCATGCATTTGCTCTGCAATGCCTTCTGGTATTTATTTTAATTAAAACCTTTCAAGCTGCCAATATTTAAAAGCTGCCTGTTGCACATATGTTGTAACTTTAAAATCATTTCAGTGGCTCTATTTACATTACCAGATTGTAGGTTATTTGATACCAAAGCAAGCTGTATAGAATATTAAGTTGTCAGAGAACACTTTTTATACTCTCCTTGCCTTTTTGCTCTTTTTGATGGTGCTGCACAAGTTTTACCTCCTTTGAATCACTAACCTTGCCACCTGTAATATGTTACCTGGTGGCAACCAGGAGTTTTCATGTCAGTGGGGCAAACCAGGCTTGCTCCTAAAGTCCTTCTATACCCATCCCATTTTTAGTTGTAATGGAGTTATCCAATAGCTGTGAGACGCTTCCCTTTCTGAATTAACATTGGATGCACATTTCATTTTTATGACTGGGGAAACTTTAGTTTTGCCTAATAGAGAAGGAAGAATTTCAAAAGAAAACCAAACTATAGAAAATTTATAGATTATAGCAAAACTTATGATTATAAAGATCATGGAAAACTATGGATTGCAAGGCTACCTTTTATTATCCTATCTGTTTAATTTATACACTGAATGAATCGTACAGAAAGCAAGACTCTGGAAGGAGGGAAACAACATCAATAATTTAAGATGTACAGATGATATTACTAGCAGAAATTTCCAATGGTTTGGAACAGTGGCATATCTAGGCTCAACAGTGCCTAGGGCAAGCATGGAAGTTGCACCCCTAGATGCTGCTTCTCCTGACGCCGCCCTGAGCCAAGGAAGACCCCGTGGGGGTGGGGGCAGGGGGCTGGAGGTGGGAGGACTGCTGCCACTGCCACTGCCACCTTTGCACCCAGCTAGGAAGGACCCCAGCGGGGGGGGGCAGGCCAGGCCTAGCCAGGAGGGTGGGGGTTTGGCTTTTTTGCACCCCCCTGGCATTGGCATCCAGGGCACACGCCCTAGCTGCCCCACCCTAGATACACCTCTGGTTTGGCATGACTACTGACAAAGAAGAAAGTGCAAAAGCAGGGCTACTGCTGAATATTAAGAAAACAAAAATAGCAACCACAGATGATTTGTGTGGTTTTAAAGCGGATACTGAAATAGTTAAAAGATTTTTCTGTACATTGGCTCAGTCATTGATTCATTAAATACCAAAATCAAGATCACCCATGAGACAGTCCTTCCAATTTCTAGGTACGGTTGTGAAAGCTGGGCAGTGAAGAAAGCAGACAGGAAAAAGTCAGCTCATTTGAAATTGCTGGGGAAGAGTTCTACAGATACCACTGCCAAAAAGACTGTGAAACAAACAAACAAATAATTTTTTTTTTAAAAAAATGGATTATAGAGCAAAGCATGCCTGAACTCTCACTAGAAGTGAAGATGACTGAACTGAGACCATGGTACTTTAGACACATCAGGAGACAACATCATTCTTGATGACAATAAATTGAAGGCAATAGGAAAAGCAGAAGACCACATTGCAGGTGGACGACACAGCCAATGAAGCCACAGCCCTCTGTTTAATAATAATAATAATAATAATAATAATAATAATAATAATAATAAAATTTATTTATATCCCGCCTCTCCCAACGGATCGAGGCGGTACTACAACAGTATATAAATACATTAAAAGCAATTAAAACATAACCCATCCTCCCCACCCACCAACCCATCTAAACCCCCTAAAACACATTAACTATTAAAAACAAGAAGACTGTTTGCAAGATCTGAGCAGGACTGTTGATGATCGATGTTCTTAGAGATCTCAAATTTGTAGGGTTACCGCAAGTCATGACGGTAAATAACCACAACAAGAAAAGTTGGAATGCTCCACTCTTAAAGGAACCCAGCCAGCATTTTTACAGAAGCCACTGATCCGGGGATGTCTTCTGATTTTGAAGGAAACAAGTCCAGTGGCATGATCTGAACAATAAAGTAAGAGGTTTGTGTGTCATCTTCTGAAGGGCAGCTAAGTTGTGCCTGTGAGGGGTATAAAGATATGAGCAAGTTCCATTGGACAGGTATACTTGGCAGAACTACCCAACTTCAAGAGAGGCTGCAATGAAATAGGCACAGAGCAGATAGCTTCCTCTGAGTTTGTGTTAGCTTTTCATTATAGGCAATTATATTAGCCTCATAGAAAATCTTTCTTCTTCCAGCACACAGCTTTAGAACTGTGGATACTCCAGAGCTTGGAAACTTTTATCTTTTTGGACTATAACTCGCAGATTCCCCTAGCCAGAATGGCCACTGGGGCATTCTGAGAGTTCTAAAGTAATCCTAAATTCTGGCAGATACAATTTGACAAACGAACCATCACGGCAGGCCTGCGTAACACCCCTAGTACAAGTGAGTGCTATTCTTTTATTAGCCTGCTTGCTTTCAGCAATGGGAGGATAATGGAGGAAAATATGTTTATGCAACAGCCTCTTAAAAACAAATTGGTAATTGAAGGAAAGACCTTATTGAAGAATGCAGTCCTGGCAACAGAGGGTGCTCGTAGACTCGAGGTCTGGCGCTCAGGCTGTAGGACCTGAGTGTCTTGACCCCTACAGCTTGGTTATAAGCTGTCTTTATCTCCCTCTATCCTTCATTTTCCTTCTCCCACACTGTCTCCGTCTCAGACAGCACACTCACAAGTGATCCAGGATGAATGTTTTCCTTCAGTCCTGCACTAATTCAGATCTTTTGCTTCAGCTCTTCCTTTAGGTTAAAGACAGTGTTGTGTCTGCTCTTGAAGCTATAATTTCCACTGAACTTGCCAAGTAAAAGAGCCAGACTTCAGTAGTGTTAACCAGTTATATGTCTTAGCTATGGAGAACCAAACTAGACTAAACAAAGGTAGAGAAAGTTCCTTCTTCACACTACAAAAATCCCAGAATTCCCTGGCCAACATGATCACTGAAAGATGTAGCCACAAATATGTTGAACAAGGGATTGTGGAATCATAGTTCTTTTACCTTTTTTTTTTCTGATTCTACATGTTTAGCATGTTCTCATATAAAAATGGGTCAGGAGTCTTTTTCTTATACAAAAACAAGTACACAAAAAAGAAATTAAAACTATCTTTTCTGAAAGCCAGCCATATGGGGAAACCTAAGAGGGACATTGAGAACCATTTACTTTTGTTGCCTGCTGAGAAGGGAGCTAAATCACCCAGCTCCTGGTCATATGGTTGGTGAGTTGCTTTCTGCTTAGCGAGTCACAGCTCATGCATATGAAACTTGCATTCACTTGTTATTTCAGCCTAGGCCTACCCGGAGATAGCATAAAGATATCATTTTGATATCAATAATTTGGTTCTCTTCCACCACCCCTCTCCACGTGTTTGAGAGGCCCCTGGACAAGCCCAGAACGAGGCTTGGCCATCAAACGCTGTGATATCCCAAGACAATACCGGCAGACCAGAAATAGCCAGATCACCGCCTTAGGAGACCTCTCTGCAAACACCCCCATTATGTATGCATGCTGTTTACAAAGGACTCCCTCCCCTGAGCAGGTAACTTGGCAAGCTAGAAGCTTAAAGGCCAAGCACTGAGCATTTGCAAACAGTCTACCTCTTTGTCAATTCGGACTTAACTCAATCATGCTAAATTGTGACCATTCTGAGACATTGTCTTGCACCCAAAACTCATTGTTTTCCCTGAGTAAGGCACAGCCTGCAGTCCCAATTCACCCTATAAAAACCCCAGAGTCCGAGACCTTCCTTGGATCGCTCTGAACTTCCATCAAGCCTTGCTGCCGTTTTGCCTGGGTGAGCCTTCCCCTCAGCTCCATTAGCTGAGACCACAGCAACCTCGGATCGCTCCCGAGTTCCAGACCGCCCTGCTGCTGCTTTGCCCGACGAGCTCCCCTCAGCGAACGACGCTGAGCTTCTTCTCTCCATCTGCTACTTCTTCAGGACTACGAGAAAGGTGTTGTATCACCCATTTCCCCTGAAAACTCTCAGTTCTTATTTCTTAGTTAGCTGTGTGGTTGTGTTGTCTTAAGTGTTTGTCTGTTGTTAATAAAACATCAATTTTGCTATTTTAAAACTGTCTGACTGCTTGACTGACCTGACCCCGTATACATTGGGTTACAAGATCCCCGCTAAGTTACCCTGCCTCTCGTTAGCTTAAAGTGAGTGCTCCAGTTAATTTCTCCATCTTGCGTTATTGTGTTTTGGTTATTTGGGCGCCCCTCCCGGGACCCCCAGTTAAACAGGGTAACACACTCTTTGAAACTCAACTGCATTTCTCTCACCTTTTCAAAGGTAGCATTTCATTTTCAGATACAGGGAGATTTAATGCTACTGGTCTTGAAATGTGGGGAGAATTAAAACAGTTAGTCTAGAATTAAAATGTTTGCTGCCTCTGGTTGATTTTTATAAGAGGCCTTGGGCATCATAACTTGGAATCCAGCAAGGGGCAAAGGAGATCACAGATGTGCATCCACTACCTGGGCTGCCAGGCTGTCTTGATGAAGAGAGGAACTGAGAACTGGTTTGCCAAGGGATAGCATGTCCTAGAAGTACAAGGTGGGAAGCCAGAAAATGTGTGACCTTGCAGATGCTGTTAGATTGCAACTTCCATTAGCTCTAGCTAACATAATTAATGGTGAGGGATAATAGGAGCTGCAGTCCAAAATCCAGAGGACCACTTGTTTTCCATCTCTGTTACTGAAGAAAAGAAAAAGCTCTTGTCAGCTGATAGGACATTCTGGCTGGAAAATGCTGCTTTCTATTCATCTGTATATGAGGCGTTGGACCAGTACCGTATTTGGTGGCATATAAGACGCACCAGTATATAAGATGCACCCCATTTATATGCCAGCAAATACTATTTGTGGGTGTATAAGATGCACTGGTGTATAGACGCACCCCGTTTTCAAACAGTATTTTTCAGGAGAAAAGTGAGTCTTATACAACAGCAATTAGGGTATTTTGAAATGTTCAGTAGGCAAGAGTCAAGGAGCAGTAGGGACTAGAAGATGTCTCTCTCCTTCCCTCCCAAACAGAGGCCTAGCATGGGCAACAGATACAAGGACAAAACATCTTGTCGAATGTGACAGCAGCCCCAGCAAGATCCAGCAAGATTGGCTGGAATTTTAAGGTAGGAAGTGAGGAGTTTTAGTGGGTCTGAGACCAACTGTAGCAATTGCATGGTTTGACTGCAGCGTGCCTCTACTCAAAATTATGTTGGACAAATAAAGAGATGTCTACATGTCTTTTAAAAGATATTTTCCCCCAAAGCAGTACACGAGATATAACAACCGATAAAAGTGAGTATTAAGGTTATAATTTAAAATAATGAAACAGCAAAAGTTATATAAGAGTGGAAATAGAGATCTGAAGATTCTGCATAAGAAAAGATGGATCAAGGCAAAAGAGGGAACTATATTTTGGATTTTACATTATTGTTGGAAAATTCAGTATATTTCAGTTAAACTTGGTGACACAGTGACTTTTTAAAAAAAGAAACAGTACATTATATCAAAGGCTTATAATGTTGATGGCTTCAGGTTGTGATTTAATTTGGAGATGCAATTTATCTAGAGCTTGCTTAGTTTCTTCTTAATTATGCTAATACAACTAAAGTATCATGATGAAAAATGTCGTTAAAAGTCTCCATCTAGTGTAAAGTTCCCCAGGAATGCTGAGAATCTGAGATGAGAGACCTTAGTGGGGCAGGTCTCTCTCATCCCTTTCAAGATGTGATAAACAAGCTACATGCAAGGTAGTTGTGTAGTTCAGTAACACACCCTCCTGGGAACTCGAAGGGTAGGCCTTGCGGGTTTTTTGTTAGTAGCCTGCCATGCAGTAGCAGCTTTCTTTGAATAAACAGATTGCTATTAACTTGGAGCAACCCAATATAAAAAGGTCTCCAGAGAACCCTCTTTAAGACAGCTGTTTAATTTAAACCTGACTGCTTCATTATGTGTTCTCTCATCTCTTTGGCGGCATGTAAAAATAAAATGAAGACAACAAAGATGGAAACCAACTGTCTTGCAATTTCTCAGCCCCTTGTACTTTTCAAGTGATGACACTTGTGGGCCAAATGGTTGCATATCCCTTGTACAGACTTTTTAAAAGAATGTAACAGAACACTCAGAGAATACACATTTGGTTTCTTTTCCTAGAAATCCCTGTTTCCAGAGATTTTGTAAAAATTTGCTAAAATAATAAGCATGGCAGTTCTAATTCCCATTGCCCTTCTTTTAAAAGTTAGTGACTTTGAGAAAAACATGATCTGTGCTGAGAATTACAAGCAAAGAATTTGGGTTTATTTTAATGAAATCCTTCACTTGTACATCAAGACGGATCAGTTTTAAATGGCTTCATGATAGAGCAGTCTTTTCAAGCTGTTAGGTAATTAAATGAGACCTCTGTGAGCAGCATGCTATACCTCAGTAACAGACATTTCAGAACTGACAACAGCAGGCGAGCATCAATTCTGCCTACTGCCTCTGAGCTACATATACACATGACGTCAATACTGTTTCAAAGAATCTAAAATTTCCAGAGCAAATTCTGCAAATAATTTTAAGCGCATGCATGCATCCATCCATCTGTCACTTTATTTATATCCCGCTTTCTCCCAGGCTGGGACTCAAGATGGCTTACAAAAAAAATACAATAAAACACATACACTTTCGCAAGGGATAGGGAAACAGAACCCCTGCGAAAGTGAAAAGAACACAAATAACTGTGGGCCCCCACCTGTGCCATTGAGAGGGTTGCAGGAGAAAGCCAAGCCAGGAAAGAGCTTCCCTGCTTGCCTTTCTTCTGGCTTCCACCCCCGCAACTGGGCAAGTGGATGGGCACAGGAGAAAACCAAGTGCGGAAAGAAAGAACTTCCCTGCTTGGCTTTCTCCTGGCTCCCAATCCCACAATTGGGCTAGTGGGGGGAGGGAACAGAGAAAAGCCAAGCGGGGAAACAACTTCCCTGCTTAGCTTTCTCTTGGCTCCCACCTGCACGATTGGGCGAGTGGAGGGGCACAGGAGAAAGACAAGCAGAGAAAGAGCTCTTTCCCCATTGGTGGCCTCTTGCAACCCCTCTCTTACCTTCTGCCACCTGCTGAGGGTGTGCCTGCACCAGTGACAGCGGCCAAAGGAGCATGGGGAAGGGTCAATCGCCCTCCCTGTGCCCTCCTGCACCCCCAGGCCAGGGAATGAGAGGGGGAGAAGGGGGGCAAGTGGGCATCTCACGAATAATCAAATTCGCAAAAGTGACACCCACGAATGTGGAGGAAGAACTGTAATTAAAAATATACAAAATCAAGAGTGAAACAGTATTAAATAACAGAATTAAAATTAATCAAAATCTTACTTTAAAATAGATTGAAATCAGTACAGCAGCATAAAAGCCATTCTTGGTTAAAACTAGTTTCCAAAAAGCTTGCTAGGAAAGAAAAGTCTTAACCTGTCAATGAAAGGGAAACAAGGAACCATCCTGACTTCCCTAGGGAGGCAGTTCCGAAGTGTGGGAGCAGCCACAGAGAAGACCTTCTCCCATTTTCCCACCAGCTGTGCCTGTGAAGGCTGTGGGATAGGGACAAGTGCTTCCCCAACACACCTTAGAGCCTAGGCAAGCTCATATGGGAAGATACGGTCCTTCAAATACGGGCCTGGGCCATATAGGGCTTTATAGGGCAAAGCCAACACTTTTATTTGTATCTGAAAACAGACCAGCATCCAGTGAAGCTGTTGTAACAAGCGAGTTGTATGCTTCCTGTAACCAGTACCCATTTGTAATCTGGCTGCATCTTATTGGACCATTGAAGTATCTGAGCACTCTTCAAAGGCAGCTCCACACAGAGTGCATTACAGCAGTCTAATCAGCATGTACCAAAAGCATATGTCGCCACAGCAAAGTCAGATGTCTCAAGGGAGAGGTGCAACTGGCACACTAGCTTTAACTGTGCAAATGCGCTGCTGGCCTCTGCGGAAACCCGAGCATCCAGGCTCAGGTCTGAATCCAGGAGTACACTCAAGCTGCATACCTAGGTTTTCAGGAGGAGTGTAAATCCCATCTAACACAGATGGAATCCCTGTTCGCTGATCTGCCTTACATCTGACCATTCATGGGAGACAAAACGGAGCCCTGTGGGCCCTCAAGTGCTAATGGACGAGGAGTTGAACAAGAGTTCCCTCCAGGAAGGAACGGAGCCACTGCAGATCAGTGCATCCAAGTCCCATGCCAATGAGATGGCCCAGAAGGATGCCATAGTGGATGGTATCAAATGTTGCTTAGAAGTCCAGCAGTACCAACAGGGACACACTCCCCCTGTCTAATTCCCAGAGTAGGTCATCCACCAAGGCAACTGAAGCTGTCTCTCTCGTGAACAGGCCTAAAGCCAGAAATGGATCGAGATAATCTGCCTGATCCAGAAATCCCTGGAGCTGGGGGGGCCACTGCATGCTGCAAAATAGGATATTGGAGACCAGCTGATGATTGTCCCACAGGGTAGGGTCCAAGGAGGCATTTTTTAACATTTTTAACAATATGCATGCATGCATGCCTATTAATTCTTAAAATAAGGCTGTTAGATCTTTTTGAAATGTTTAATAAAATGATGTTTGAGCCTGGAAAAGTTACTTTTTTAGATTGCAATCTCCATCTAATATGGCCTTTGAAGTTTAAAAAACAAACAAGCTGGAATCCTGTTGGTTAATCCCAACTGAAGTAGACCCAGTGGGTCAACTGCTGAATGGTGAGTCAACACATAGATAAATTCCATTGATTCAATGGGTCTACTCTAGTCAGGATAACATCAGGATTCAGACCAGCATTTCTACATTCTGTTTAAGTTGTCTGCAGCAATAAGTATGGAAGAACAGATTTGTAGGCTAGTGTTGGGCACATGAGGATTTTCTGAGGGATTATCAGAAACGTCAGAAGCATCTGTACATTTCCTGTATCTTTCCTCGGTGGGTTAAAAAGTAGCTCTTCAAAATAATAAGAAAAAATAATCATTACTACCATCACCACCACTACTGTGGGGAAATCCTAATCATCTATTAATTTTTCTGCTTCTACTGATATATGAAATGTATCTGCCCATATTTGCTTCCTAGACTGAAGACATCACAACAAGCTTTCTTTCTGGTTACAAATGATAGTGTACTGCTATATTTGCTATTGTTGTTATTGTTGTGTACCTTCAAGCCAGTGTTTACTTATGGTGACCTTAAGGCTTCTCTTGGCAAGATTAATTCAGAAGAGATTTACCATTGCCTTCTTCTGATGTTGAGGGAGTGTAACTTGCTCAAGGTGACCCAGTGGGTTGCCATGCCAGAGTAGGGTATACTGTAGACATGCTGCTACAACACAGTACCCAAAGTCTGTGTTTCTCCAGACCTCCTTAACCATCCTCCCAATGCCAAAGCTGCTAAATAACTTTCAGCTGGACAGAGGGCAATGAAAAACTGGGGAGCTGGTCCAATATAAGACTTTGTAAAAAGGAGAGGTTTTTTTTTTGTCTTTTGTTGTTTGAATTACATCTGTAATAACTTGTGTATCTTCCATTGATCCAATTGGTCTACTGCTGTTGGGACTAGTAATTGGATTTAGTCTATTGTAATGCTAATTTCAAAGTTGACTATTGGCAGAAAAGCTTATGTAATGGTGTATTCTAGAGATTTCTTAGGAGAGAAAACCTACAAGGTATTTCAGCTCTTTAGAAGGTTCTGTTTTAAAGAACAACAACTTAGAGATTATTCCCATACCAGGATCATCCAGAAAACAACAACACATGTAGATGCTCTCAATGCATGATAATGCAGCACTAACAATGGGTATGCCATCTGTTCCTGGTGATTTATTTCTCCCAAGTGCTTTGAGTGCAGTTTACACTACACTTTCCAAAATTGTGAGTTCATCTTCAAAAGCTTCTTACTTGAATTAATCTATTGTTCTTTCATCTCTTTTATTTAGTTCTTCAGTGTAATGTTTCCATCAGCTTTTTATTTCTTCTTGATCATGCACTGCTTTCTCCTGCTTCATAGAGCATCTCCACTTTTGGTTTAAATTTCCCTTTGATTTCTTGGATCTTGTGGAAGAGATTTCTTGTTCTTCCTTTTTTTTTGTTGTCATCTTCTGTTTCTCTGCATTGATTATTACAGTAGTTCTCCTTGTTCCTGTACACAGTTCTTGAACAGCTGCATTCAGGGTTCTGACTCTATTACCCTACTCTCCTTTTGCTTCACATCTGTCTTTAACTGCTTGAAGAGTTTCATCTGTCATCCATTGAGGCTTCTCTTTCTTTTTGGCTGCAGATAGTGTCTTTTTGCATTCCTCCCTGACAATGTCCCTGGCTTCCATCCAAAGTTCTTCTGGCTTCCAGTTAATTAGGCTTAATAGTGCAATGTATTTTTTTATATTACTTTTAAATTCTAAGGGGTTGTTCTTCAGGTTGTATTTTGGAATGAAGCTTGGTTTAGCATTTTTTTAGCTTTAATTTTTGATCTCAGCTTTTCATGGTCAATGCCACAATCTGTTACTGGTCTTGCTTTTTCAGAGAAAACGGAGCTTCCCCATCTTCTGCTTGAATTACATAGTCTACTTGACTTCAGTATTGGCCATCAGGTGACATCTATGTATACAGTTGCCTCTTCACTTGCCTGAAAAATGTGTTCACAAAGAGCAAACTGTTGGCTTCACAAAATTAATTCACTCTATAGCTTCATTTCTGGATCTACGCCAAATTCTCCTACAACATTTCTTTCTGTTCTCTTTCCTACTATTGCATTCCAATCGCCTACAATTACTAACATTTCCTGTTTCAGTGTGTGATCAAGTTCCTCCTGGACTCCAGTGAAGAACCTTTCAATTTCTTCCTCTTCTGTCCCTATGGCTGGAGCATAAACCTGGATTATGGTTATACTGGTGTGTTTCCTCTGAAGTCTTATTGATATTATTCAATCAGACTTTGCATTATGCTGCTTGACCGCTTTTGCTACAACTCTCCTCATATTAATGTCACTCCATTTCTACTTAGATTTTCATTTCTTCAGTAAAACACTATGTATTTATCTGACTCAGACTGTCACCTTCCTGTCCACATTAGCTCACTCATCCCCAAGTATGCAATGTTTATACATTCCCTGTTTCACAATGTCTAGCCTCCCCTGATTCATCCTTCTCACATCCCATGTTCCTGTAATATGTGTTGTGCAGCTTTGGACTTTCCTTTCACTTCTGAGAACATCAGCAGTTGAATAGCCTTTTGGCTTGAATCCAGCTGTGTCATTACCCACAACGTTATTCATACTTGTCCTCTGCTCTTCCTCAGTAGCTCATTGATTGTCTTCTGACCTGGAAGTCTCATCTTCTGGCACTTCTCTTGTTTTATATTGGACTGTCCCATCATAGGGTTTTCATTGTAAAAGACATTCAAAAGCGGTTCATTGTGTCTCCCTCTGCACAGTACTAACAAGTGTTAGCTATGGTGCCACTGTCTTTGTCTCTCTCCCATTACTGCTGCTGTACTGTAGCTGTTTGGCACATTTAGTCTGGCTCCTCAGCAAAAACCTGTTTGTCGTGCTACCAGCAGCATAGCCTCTTGCCTCACAGGAGCACACAATCTCATCACAACCACAGAAGGGTATGCCATGGTGGGATCTCTATGCTAGATAACATTGTAGTACAAGGTACATGGATTGCCGCTAAATGCACTTGAGTGACACTGTGTTGCACATTTAACAGTGTACAATGTGAAGAGCAATAGTACGTATTCTGCATTGGGCGTCATTATGTGTCACAGTGGAGCCTCGGATTCCATTATGGAATGAGCAG
The DNA here is from genome assembly GCA_948472985.1 of Iguana delicatissima. Classification (NCBI taxonomy): domain Eukaryota; kingdom Metazoa; phylum Chordata; class Lepidosauria; order Squamata; family Iguanidae; genus Iguana; species Iguana delicatissima. The sequence continues at coordinate 62,401 of CAOKZL010002066.1, read as the reverse complement.
AGGCCAATTGTGCATCATATATATCCCTCTTGATGTGCACTGGTAGAAATTCTACATGTGGTCCCCATCCCCTTCACAGATACTCTCCTCTGCCTTAGGAGCAAAACATACTGTCAAAAAAGCCCCAAAATGGGAGGGGAAAAAAAATCCAAACAAGAAGTGTCTAAAAGTCCACTTTTAGTTTTTGAAAAAAAAAAAGATTTTATATTAAACAGTATGGAGGAATCCTGCAGTCTATTGTAAAGGTGAACTTCACAACTCATGCAGATTTCTAAGAGAAACATTTCAACTTTTTTCGGGGAGGGGGGCAAGAATCTGGTGAATTCACAGCAGATCAAGGGTCGCATGTAGCCCCATGGCCACATTTTGTTCCCCCTTGGCCTAATGGTAGGGCTAGCGTTGTCCATTAGCATGGCATGTCTTGGATGAAAAACAGCTACATCTCTTCACAGGCTTATGTGCAAAAGGCTACTGAGAACCTGTTTACATGCTTTATTGCAGTTTCCAAATGACATTGCTTTATTATTGCCATTTTGAAAAGAGCACATTAGGAATATTTTCCTTGACAAATAGAGCTGCTGTCAAAGCAGTATAAAAGAAGCAAAGTCAGTTTTCCTGGCATAAACAAGGTATTTTCTTTAGGACCATGGCACTGAATTCCACATCGGCATTGTGTGGACTGCAAAAATTGCTTAATAAGTGCTATTGAATTTTTCGGGAATACGCCAGGTCATGATGCCAGAACCCTGGGACCAAGAGCTGGAACGGATTTCAGGTTCGTGCTCAGTTAAATTGGATACTGGTTCCAACCTGCTGTTCTAACAGCATTTCCCTGTTGGCCACTTCACAAAACTATCTCAAGTGTTTGAATAAGCTGACAGTGCTCCAAAGACTTAGAAATAATACAGGGACTTCCAGAATTTTTAAGATGTCAGGTATCTCTTTTCGGAATACTGAAAACTCTTTTAATATTAACAGAATGAAGCAAAATCCATGCTGGCTGATGACTTTTTATTTGTCTTCATAATTTCAAAAATATTTTTTGCTGTAACTGATGAAGTGTGCTTTCCAGAACTCATCAGCAAGTCTGTTTCTCTGTGGGCGGTAATGTGGGAGGGGGACATTACATGAAAAGTGATTTTTTACGGAGTTTAGAAGTAGCACATTAAAACTGATGGTGTTTTCTGCTCCTTTTTAAAGTAGTTATCAGCTACAGTTCTTTGGAACCCTTGGATTCTTCGAGAGGTTACGAGGGGTTTCACAAGAGTTCATGACTGAGAAAAAGAAGAAACATTTCTTTTTGAGGTCACTTTGGATATAATTTTTATGCAAGGTTCCCTGAGACCTGAAAATTACTTCAAGACTTCCTTCAGGGTAACAAGGCTGAGAAAGGCTGTTTTAAAGTAATAACAGGCAAGGTTGTTACTTTTAAACATCTTGATGAAATTGAGACAAATGTTAGGGGAACTCTGTATAATGAATAAAATTTACTGGCTATTCTAGAACCATTATGGGTAGAAATTTTGTTTGCTGGCCATTTTGGACCATTTTCAGTTATTTTTGTTGGGAAAAAAATCCAATAGTTAGGCCCTAGTAAACACAATATGAAGCCATAAAAATCAATTACTAGCAAGTAATTCATGTGTGTACTGTACATATGTGCCTTCAAGTTGCCTATTGACTTATGGTGACTCCAAGAATTTCATAGAATTTTCTTTGACAAGCAATACTCCAGAGTTTTGTCAGTTCCGTCTTCTGAAGAAAAATAGCCTACAGCACCGTAGTGGTCTCCCATCTAAGTACTAACTAAGGCTGATCCTGCTTAGCTTCCAAGATCACACATGGATCTGGTGCCTCTAGCGATTGTGTAGAAGAGGAAATTTGAACAAGTGTTGCTTGTTATCTGATTGTGTAACTAGCAACACCTGCTGAAATTCCATCTTCTACGCAACCAGTAAAGAGACAAGGACCATCCCCAGTTTTCAGTTTGGCAACCCTTGTCCTAGAGAATGGCTTGCATTCAGCAGGGAAGTGCACTACTAGCACAGGACCTGCTTGGAAAGCAAAAGGTCCCAGATGCCGCCCTCTGCACAGAGCTTGGATTAAAACTCCCATAATGCCCCAGATATCTGGCTGGAGGTCCTGGGAAGTGTAGTCAAAGCAACTTTTCAAAGCTGTTCCCCAGCATCTTCAGGTAGTGTTCAGAAAGACTGCTGTTTGAAACCTGTGACAGCTGTTGTTTTTCAGAGAAAGGACAGTGTTGTTTCCCATGCGGGGTTTAGTCAGTATAAAATCTGTCATTGCTAAAGACTGTCTCCTACACTTTCCATATGATCTGAGTTTGCCAGCTTCTGACTGAGAGATTTTAAAATAGTCTGGCCAGCTCAGAATCACTAAAAAGAGGAGAAGAAGATGCCAATTTGCATAAAAATCTCCATATATTAATTTATGTGAGGAGGCACACATTGAGAAATAATTACTATGGCTGACATCCTGTTAGGCAGTTACCAATGTCATCAGCTAGTCTTGCAAACTTTTAATTGTTTCGTATTCACATTTATGGTTGTATCACTGTTGCCAAGACGACAAATGCCTCTAAAACCCACCTTAAAAGCCAGGAAGAAAAGAATACTGCAGTGCTAGCAAGCAGGGTGTTGAAGAATGGTGTGTCCAGCTTTCTCCTGTCAGCATCCCAAACTGTGATGAGGGTTTGCAACAGGATCCCATAGGGGTCCCTGCTTCTGTTCATCACAGCGTGGTTCACAGCTGGGAGGGGGCTGGATGTGTCATTCTTCTGCACCCCACTAACCAGCACCAGAGAACTCTTATTGCTCAATGCAGTTGCCTGATACCGAAGGTGGGTTATAGGGGGCTGGATTGGGGTGTAGAGTGTATAGCCATGACATCATAACTAAGTGTCCTATGCAGAATCTTGGCCTATAATTTTATGCAGAAAAAGCACCCAATAAAAAGGGAGAAGACTGAAATTGGATGGCCTCTCTGTGCCTTCTGTTCTCCAGGCACCAAGAGTTGATGGATAACTTGAATAGCATCGCCTCCTGCTCTCCGCTCTCAATAGCAATTTCTCTTGACTGAGACTGGGCAAATAGAGGACTTTATTCCTCTGTAAAATGGGACCTGTGCTTCAAAAGTGGTGACAGATGGCACAATTATTCTCTCTTGATTGTTGTTTTCTCCAGCCCTTAGAATGCCAGGCTGTGGTTCACTCAACATGACTTTTAAATTAAGTGGCGGGGGGGAGTATTTATTTTGAAGTTAGACTGTGGACCTTCGTGGAAGGCAGATTTCTCTGCAAATAAACATTTCACCCATTTTCTAGAGTTAGACTAATACAGGGTTTGCTACTCACTCAAAATGACCAGCAACTCTAGTCAAGGCTAAGCACATTGATCATAACCTAAAAGTGCCTTTAAAAAAAAAAAAAGGGGAGGGGAGAAGGAAGTTGGATTTGTCTGGCAAGCTTACACATGCGAGCCAGCATCCGAGTTTTGAAAGAAGAGCTCCACTTGCTAACCGTCTGTCAGTCTGCATGTAATGTAATTCAATCCATTCCAGGCCGCAAGCGTTGTTGTTCATAATTATTGCCAGCTCTGCTGGTGAGCGAGGGAAATGGGGGCTGCGGGGAGCGGGGAGAGCGAGTTTGGGAGTTCAGCTTCCTGCCACCCTGTATTTCTCTGCAGAGGTACATTTTTGGGAGCTCTCCTCCCCCTTTCTAAACATTACACGCAGAGCTGGCTGTGAAAAGGGACCTGACCCAGGAGCGACTCTAGCCGAAATGTGCGTGTGAAAAAATTTGGCTGTTGAGGAGCAAGGGGGCTGCAGTCACGAAGGCCAAGGCAGTAAATTCTGGAGCTGATCAGCGCTTACCACTTTCATTTCCTTTATCTCCTGGCTTCTGTCACGCACTCCCAAGGTAGCTTGGCCAAGAAAGCGAGGGAGAAACCGTGGGGGGAATAGAAAATGGAAGAGTCATGGGGGCCTAAGGGATTGTTGCTGTACTTATTATTGCTGGGGGACTGGGGGAGTTTAAAGGCAAACGGCCAGGTCTGTCAGGGCTCCGGCAGAGCAGAAAACTGGAGAACTCTGATTTTAAACACAGAGCAAGGAGCAGGGTTTTTTTTACTCACAGTTTCATATTAATTCAGCCACTGTTGCAAATAACCATGGGACAGCACGGCGTGCCAAGCGGGACTGAGATAAAACTTGCTCATCTCATCTAGAACAGAGCCAGCTCTTCCCTCAAACAGCGAAGCAGCCGCCTCAGGCGTCAGTTATGATGTACTGGGAGAAGGCAGAAAAGCACTATTGATTTTATTTATTTATTTTATTTATTTATTTATTGTCACCTGGGATGGTGGGAAGACACTTGCAGGATTTTCTGCCTGCTGATAAAATCAACTTGCAGGGCTTTGGCTGCAGTGCATTTCGGCCTGGGAGGTGGATTTGCTTCTCTGCCTGAGGGAGCAAAATATCTTGGCCTGGCCCTGCTACAGCAACCCAGGTGGGGAGCCAAGTGTTGGCCCTGGGCCGCTTCCCCGTCTCCATGTTTACCATCATTTGGTGATTTCCCAGCTTTTGTACAGGTTTCTTTTCATTCTCAAAGCTAGAAATGCTTCCCCTAAGGCTTTGATACTGGCAGCAAGTATGGCTGTTTTTTTTAAACCTCAATCTGTTGCCTTCCCTCCAACCTGAGAATGTCTCTCAAAGTGAACCTGGCCCTTGAGTGGAAAGAGGAAAGAACAAAAGTGTATACAGCCATCTGTTTTGTGAGCAAGAGTCATGGTGTTCCAGGAGACCCTGCTACAGCCCTGGACTTCCACTGGCCACTGAGTCCTTACCCTCCAGCTGACCTGATTTGGCAGAAGCAGTCCTGATTAATCCATCCCATGTTAGTTTCTCTGTCCTCTTCCCACTTTCTCCTAAGCATATTCAAAGTGCAGAAGTAATTCACATGCAGTTAACTGGGGAGGGGTGGGGGCAGAATTGGCCCTTCTGCATGGGCTCAGGCCAAAGCAAACTACTGCAACCTCTCATAGCTCTCATAGCTTCCTCCTTTGTAACGTTTGCCATCTTGACCACACTCTAATGTTGCTTGGCCAAATGTGTCCCAGTTTTCATCTGTGAAATACTGGAAGGTATGGTTGCTGGTAAGACTTACTCATGACAAATGAATAATGCATGGCAGTCAGAAAACTAAACCATTTTAAAATACAGAAAAATGCCAACCTCGGTTTACTTATCTTACTGCCCCTCTTTGGTGGCTTCATGCATGTTAAATTTAAAAAGTTAAACTAAGGTTAGGCATAATTGTGCTGGAGAATAGGGGGCTCAGTGGGCGTGCACCTCTCAGAGAATACTTGGTTCTTATTACTGTCTTTAGAGGCATTTTTAGTCTTCTAATACATAGACAGAACTTTTCTAGCTTTTCCCTCTATACTTACTTTTAATCTCACAGAGAGATTTTAGAAGTAATCCAAACTCATCCAGAGGTGCAACGGTATTATACTTATCTGTCTGTAATCACCAAGGGAAATCTGTGAATGGAAGCAGGCTCAGTATTCTGTGCAGGATTAGGACAGTTTGAATCACCTAAAGTAAGGATGATACAACAGGTGACCCTTCAGGTACACAGCTGAGAAAAGTCAGTTTCAGGGATGACAACTCTCAGCCACCAACTATCATGACCACTGGCCATGGCAGCTGCAGATTATGGGAGTGCAGTCCAAAAAAGGAACTTTTCTGAGCTCTGCATGCTGCAGTTGGTATCTTATCATGGTAAGGTTCCCCTATGGAAATGGAAACAGTTGGACATTTTTGTCAGTTCAAGATTGCAGAAGTAGAGTTATGCATGTGGTGCTGTGGTACATAGTTGTATGTTGATGCACACATGTGCAATGTGTACATTTGGGCCTTGATGGGCCTTGATATGGCTTTGCAGATTTGGCTGGGTGACATCATATTTCACTAATAAGGTGGCATTGTTGTTGTTGTGTGCCTTCAAATTATTTCCAGCTTGTGACCCTAAGGCAAACCTATGATGGGGTTTTCTGGGTCTGAGACTGTGTGATGCACCCATGCTCACCCAGTGGGTTTCTATGGCTAAGCACAGAATCAAACTCTGGTCTCCAGGGTTATAGTCCAGTGCTCAAATCGCGACACCACACTGGCTCTTATTTGTACTTTAGGGTGGGTTATTTACAATTCTCAGCCAGAGAACTCTTGTACCTCACCAGAGTACAAATCCCAGGATCCATAGGTTGCATCCATGGCAGTTAAAGTGGCTCTTCTACCTGCTGTGCTTAACTCTGTGACCATAAAGTTATATTCTGTTTCCTCAATGTAGAGTCTTAGCCTGGGTGCTGTTGGACTGCAACTGGCAGTAGAGACAATTGAGAGGGATGATAGAAATTGCAGTACAACAACATGCAAAGGACTACATATTCCCCATCCTGGTTCTCAGTTGTAATTCTGAAAAATGAATATCTGGACTTTTCAGAGAAGAATTGTCCTGTTCTATCCTACTGGCGTGCTAGCACAGTAACACTTCAGTCAATTATTAGCTGCACTCTCTGCAGGTGCTGATAAATCAATTCAAGGCTGAAATTCTGTGTACATATTAGAGAATAACCACCACTGAATTCAGGATGAATTAACGCCAAGTAAATATGTTGAGTTGCACTGTTAATGGGGCAAAAAGTTTTTTAATGGAAGGATGTGTCAATACCTTTTCATTTGTTTTTTTTAAAACATAATTTTTTTAAAAAAACTCTTTGAGACAGCTCCTTATTTTTGATCAATTTTAATGAAATTGTAATGGAACATATTTAATGATTTAGAGGATACAATTTTTTGCTACCTTGGGATAATATTAACTTACAAAGTTGTACTGTGGGCTTGATAAGAAACCCCTGGACTTCTTCCTGCTATGGAACTGTCATTTAAGAAGGATGAATTTGTTGTCATGATGGGACTTGCGGTCCAATAACATCTAGAGGACTACACTTTTGCCATACCTAGCCACAATAGAACTTGTACATTATCTTTCCAGCATCTCCCTTTTACCTTGCTTAATTGCCTTTAGTTGTATTTTCTTTTACTTTTTGTTAAAACCTGGGTACCATACTGGTAGAAAGGTGGGATATTAATGGCAGTTATGTATTCCTTGACAAAACACATCCACACTACAAACTTAGTACTGCTTTTACTTTAGCTTAAAAGGACTAGAAAGAATGCTGGGACTTATAGTGTGGTAAGTGTGGGTGCTAAGAACTCTGTTACAGATTCTGATGTTCTCCTCACAAAACTACATCTCTGTAACTCCCGGTGGAGAGAGACTCCCCTCAGTGTGTCTAAAATAAATTTGTTACGTTGTGCTCTAATAAACGTGTTAATCTTAAAGCTGCCACTTGAATCTGTTGTTTCGCTATGAACAGGAACTGGCTATTAGAACCAGGTTAACCCATCTTTGGTGTGGATGTAAAACACGGTCCCTTTCTCACTTCTTAATTATAGCACTATGATTCCACTTTAACTACCATGGATCTGTTATCCCAAAACATGGGTGACTCTGGGTCCAACCCTGATGCCAGTACATCCACATGACAGAGTAGAATTAATTAGCTCAAAATTAGGAGGCCTGTGGGATGGAGGTAACTTAATGAAATCTACCACCTGTGTTTGTGGGGTCTTGCAGGAAAAAAAACAAAACAGCCAGAGATTCAAAGGTAAACTAAAATTGTGTTTTACTGAGGGGAATTCACTCATGCATGCACACAAGATACTAACAGTCAAACATTCACACAAGAGCTAACTGAGAGACGGAGGGAGAAAAAATTATGGATAGAGAGGCTGAGGGTTTGGGGTTATAATTACAACTCCAGAAGAGTAGTGAAGCAGCAGCAGTGTGTCTTAGACTTGTGGTTTAAGGGCAGTGTACAGCCAGGAAGCAAACTGGCAGAGAGACATTCAGCAACTGGTGAACTACAAAGCTAGTTGCTCAAAACTGGAGGTTTTTATACTCTTATTTCCTTCCCTGAAAGGGTGTGAGTTGATCGCAGTCTCTCAGGCTAGTGAACAATGGGAGTTGTAACACAGACAGTGGAGTCTGAATGGTGCTAATGGTTTCAATGTCTTGGCTGCGTACTGTGGTTGAGCCAGGCTTTAGTCGGAAATGCACAGAGCAGGGGTTCTTGCCTCTGCCCCTGGGCACCTTATTGTTTTCTGAGGTTGGGCTGTTGATAGGATTAGTTCAGAGCTATTAAGTCTGGCTTTCTTGGCTAATTCTTATGAACTGGCCATGTTGAGGTCACCTCTGATCTACTCCCAGCCAGTGTTCCTTTCTTTCACATGGCCTTTCCAGCCATAAGTATATATAATTTATATTTTGTGCCAATTAAATATCTGCCAGTAATTTTTTTTTGCCAGTTAAACAATATCAAAGCATGGAGGTATCCAGCTGCTAACAGATCCTTCCTGTGGAATTCTGAGAAATGCAGTTTAGGGAGGGATATTTACAATTCTTTTCCAGAGAACTCTAGTACCTCACCTAACTACAAACCCCATGATTCCGTAGGATGGAGCCATGGCAGTTAAAATGGAATTATAGTGCTATGAATGTTTTTTGTTTGGCAGGAGCTGATGCAGGAAGAAAGAAGCCTTTGCCTCTAGCAGTCTATATGCCTCTGTGCAGAAACTATATGGTTAGAATGTGGCTTCCTTGGGACAGATAACTATGAGGCACTAGAGCAATGGTTCTTAACTTTTTCTTTATCACAGACTCCTTTTAAATATCTTTTGTCACCACAGATCACCAAGACTTAACTGAAGACAGCTTCTGGCTCATTGGCAGAGCTTGGCAAGTGTGGAAGGGGGGAGGGATGCAGCTACTGTGAGAAATAGCTGAAAAGACTCATAAAACAATTTAGTACAGGATCAGCTGAAGCACTAATGTGTATTAAAAGTATGTTTCTGCAGAAGTGGGTGTTCCCCAGAGAAAAGGACACACCCTAGAGCTGAATACAAATTGTTTTTATTACCCACAACACAGAGGCACGGCTGTGGTGCGTGAAGGTGTGGCCGTGGCACTTGGGGGGCGTGGTTATGAGCAAGGATGCCCCCCGAAAATTGCTGCCAGGGATGAACCACCCCCATTGCCCCCCTGTCCCTACACAACTACTCTGGCTGTTTGTGTGGTAGAAAGAAATGTCACTTGCTTTCTCTCAGCCACTCAGTGTCATTCACTTGCATGTTTTCACCGCATGTAGAAGGAGCAGTACTGAATATAATTTTTGCTACCAAACAATTTCATAACTTTTGAATGGTTTGAAGTACTGTAATGAAAATGTGTAAAAATGATGTCTGTCGCTGGCAAAATATTCCTGCTCTTTGAGATCAACATATGACTGTCAGACTTTCTGACTGTCCATCTTCCTTCCTTCCTTTCTTCCTTCCTTCCTTCCTTCTGTAAAAGCTCATAATATTTTTTCAAGCTTTTATAAACCCTCTGTGGGAACATTGCAGCCCACCAAGAGTTCAAGGACTCCAAGTTATGAAACACTGTACTAGGCTATATGGCTTCAGAACACGCCCCTTCTCAGTTACACTGGAAGGTTCACTTTCTATTAAAGGGAATTCGTCTCAGGAATCACGACGAATAGCAAAGAAACACAGAATTGCCATAAGCAATAAGATATATAAACATGTACATTCTTCTCCAGGAAAATAAATTGTGCTTTTTAGACAAGCTCCCGTGTGTGCAAGTAATAAACCAATGTGGTTATAACTGGCTACGAACCTACATGTTGAATCAACCCGAAACAAGCATATGGCAAGTAAACTGAAACCTTGCCAAGCAGTCTTTTCACAGTTCTGAACGTATGGCTCCTATAATACTTAATTATTAAAAGTCTTTTGCAATAGCTCATGCAATGTGTAGTTTTAAATGCACAACATGTGTGTTCAGGGCAGAAAGAAAATAGCATCCTTAGCCAACTGGAGTAGGGTTGACATTTTTTACCATCCAGGTAAACTGAAAGTCTGAAACTGAATTGACAATAATTTGAAATAGTTGAGAATGTTTGGCCACTGCACACTCAAATACTAGTAGCTCCGTTATTATGAATATGGTAATGAAGTTGCTAGAACGTGGGCTAAGATTAGATGGAAAACCTCAGGATCAAGAGTCCTGTTGAGGCCTGAAGTATGTGTCATGCAACCGCTGTATTTACTGTCTAACCTAGGCCATTTCTGCACTACACTCTTATAGCGCAATTATTCCACTTTCAACGCCCTATGAATGTTGAAGTTTAGGGATGGGCTGGCCAGCCCATCCCTAAACTGCAAACCTCAGGATTCCATAGGATGTTGAAAGTGGAATAATCGCACTATAAGAGTGTAGTGCGGATGTTGAAAGTGGAATAATCATGCTATAAGAGTGTAGTGTGGAAATGGCCCTAGAACTCATTTTGTACCATCTCAAGGAAGTGCTTTGCAATAGAGGAGGACTGGGAAAAGGATATAGTTAATCCTTCTTTAGGTAATGATTTCCTCATGAACACTGCCTCACACTCACACAAATGCACAACTTTTCCACCTCACAGACTTGTGTTTGTGAGGTAAACACTGTTCCAAAATACTAGCAGCAGAAAAGCAACAGAGCAATGGTCTATTGTGAGGAGTTTCAGGGAAAGTTGACTGGGAGAAGAAGGGATAAGACTCTCTTATTATCTGTAAGTATATCCCAAGTTCATAACTGGGCAACCCCAGGGACCCTGGAACTGTTTTTAAGGGGAAAGGCTTGACATGGGCGGGCTAGTTGTTATTAATTACAAGTACTTGCCAGGGGAGTGTACCTTATGTTTCCCATCCATTATCACTGAAACATCCTTAAATATGAGAATTCCTACAAGCACAGTGTGTACGCAGAAGTGCCTTCCGTGTGTCCAGAGGTGCTCATTCCAAATCAGTGTGATTGCAGGGTGAATTGCAGATGTCTTTTTTTAGTCCTGGGAGGGCTCAGTAACAACAGCTTATCTTCATATTTCTTAGTGCTTGGTCATTTAGTGCACTTCTGTTTGGAAGTTCCACTGCTACATAGGAGTCTTGATGATCCAAATTAACTGGATCATGAGGGGAGGGGGAATTCAGCCCCCAGCCCCCCAACTCTGGGAACCATGGGCAACAACTTTTTAAGGACCAACTATAATGCTGCCAAAGAAGGGGTAAACTGTTTCTTAATCTAAATGGCACACAAAGCAGGCAGTGGGAGGAGAAACAGGGAAGTTAAAAGAATATCAGCCAAATGTGGTGGCTATGAGTTAAGTTTAGACCTATACCCCTTTCACACTACACAGTTACAACACTGTGATTCCACTGTAACTGCCACTTCAACTACTAGCCTCCACATATCCAGAAGCACTTAACAGGTCAAAACTTAATAGCAGTTGAGCAGGTGAAGTATGCTCTGAATTCCCTGAAGTGGAAATTGTCATACAAGCAATGAAACTTTATTTTTTACGCAGCTATTGAAGGTGTCTATTGTTATGTGCCTTCTCATAGTTTCCAAAGGCAACGCAATCAGGGTTTTGACAAGAATTTCTGTTAAAAGGACAGGAGCTGCCAACCCTAGCACTAGATCCTGGGCTCCTTTCACACTGCAATTATAGTGCATATGTTCAACTTTAACTACCAAGGCAATGTCCTATGGAATCCTGGGGCTTATAGTTTGGTTAGGTACTACAATTGTTTGGCTTGATAATTCTAGATACCCCTCCCTAAACTACAAATCCCAGGATTCCATAGCATGGAACCATGGCACTTAAACCATGGCTGCAGTTACATGGTGTGAAGGTACTCAGGACTACATACTTAAACAGAAGGGGCGTCCTGGGCATTTTATAAGTGCTACATGGAAATAGTTCAAGATTTTCCATACCTTGACTCAGTCATTTATCAGAATGGAGATTGCAGTCAAGAAAGCAGAAGAAGGCTAGGATTTGGAAAGGTAGTTATGAAGGAGCTAGACATGATCCTGAAGTGTAAAGATATGCCATTAAATATGAAAGATAGGATTGTCCATGCCATGATATTTCCAATTTCTATGTATGATTATGAAAGCCGAACAATGAAGAAATCTGATAGGAAGAGCATCAACTCATTTGAAATGGGGTGCTGGAGAAGAGTTCTGTGGGTTGCTAGAAAGAGCAAATCAAACCTGAATTCTTCCTAGAAGCCAAGATGACTAAACTGAGATTGCTGTGCTTTGGACATATAATGAGAACACATGGCTCACTTGGAAAAGGCAAAAATGCTTGGCAAGATAGAAGGCAGTAGGGAAAGAGGAAGACCGCATTACAGACAGATAGACTCAATCAAGGAAGCCATGGCACTGAATCGGCAAGGCTGATTGATGAGACGGTGACTCTAAAATCTCTCATTCATAGGATCACCATAAATTGGCTTGATGGCAGTTAACAACAACAACATGGGAATCTCTGACACTGTGAAAAGATTTGATGATTCAAAGAACAAAAACAAAATAAGCTGACTGCGTTGTTTATGTGCTTGTTTCTGTTATGAAAACATAGTAACAATATTTAGTGCTTCCAATACACAGGCAAATGGAAATTACGTTTTATTGTTTCATGTTTTATTTAGTTTGCACTGAAAAATGCAAGCAAGAACCCATTAAAACTTGAAATTAGTGTCATGTGAGCTCTGTAGCAGAAACGGAAGCGAAAAATGTGTGATCAAGATCCAACTTAACAGTAACATGGAATGGTTTGAAATATGAAATTGAACTGTTCAAGCACTGTAAAATCTGGACAAATTGGTAATGCAAAAGCAAGCAATAACAGGCATATGCAACTGCTTTATACTGACAGTCTATAAATTTATTGAACCACAGAGCATCTGTTCCAACGGTTCTGAGACTTCCTCTCCCTGAGATCCACTTGAAATTTACAGGGTCACAACCACTTTGTAATTTTTTGGTACATGTCCTACAAATCAAAGCACAGGCCTAACTTCCTATTTTTAATAACTCTTTCTTTTCAGAATCAGCAGAATCAGTTCAGTCCATAGTACACTATGAAAATCAGGGAACCTAGGCTGAGAAAATTTCATTTAGTTAGTAATTTCTGAGGGAAACTTTACTATGGCACTGATGCAGTTTATGATGAGAATTTTGAGACCCAAACTAGGACCTTGTGAATCTATTTGATAATCTTTCCCTAGTTGAAACAGGTTTCATCTGTACAATCAGAAACTAGCAACTGAATGCAGTGCTAAGTGCATATCTTAAACCCTTCTATAGCCTTTCTGGAGGTGAAGCGTGGACATAATGCAATCTATCACATGTTGGTTGTCTGCAGCTATCACCAGGCCTATTCAACATAGACAATAGTGAAGAATGCTGGAAGTTGTAATACAACAACTTCTAGGGAGTCACACTTTAACACTATCTTGTGTAGACCAAGGATGTTCACCCTTTTCATCCTGAGGGCCAAATTCAAATTCAGAGAAGGTTCTGTGGACCATATTCTAGTCATGGCTGGGACCAACAATAAAATGAGATTATATATACTAGCACATATCATCTAAAAGCTTTTGCAGCCAGTAACTTTGCTGTAGGAGAGGCATTTTAGCCTTTAAGAATAGCGAGAGACATTACAAAACTTGGCAAGCCACCTATTGGAGTAAAAAGTGCTGCCACTTGGGACCCAAGGGGCTGAATTGGGCCATTTGGAGTTCTGGATTTGGCCTCAAGTCCTGAGGTTGCCACCTGCCAGGAGGCTCCCTGAATGGGCTGCTTAGTGGCCCAAAGTTCACCATTTGAGACCTCTAATCTACTCCATTGGTGGTAGCTTCCTGAGCTCAGACAAAGGTTTCTTTCTCACTCTGCTTAGCTGAGCTCCTTAAGGTAGAAATGGCAAAAGTGCAGTTGGGATCTTCTACCTGCAATGTGAGGACCATGTTAAATGAAAATTTGCCAAACTTTTCTTTGATGTGGCCTTTTTACACTCCAGGGCTCAGAAGAATGATTTTTTATTATTATTATAGTTTCCATAGTTCCTCAACCAGCATGGCCAGTGACTTCTAGAAGTTGTAGGCTGGGTTTTTTTGCCCCTCAAATTCTGCTTTTAACTTTCACAGGAGTAGTGGACAACTGTGAACCTCCAGATATTGTTGGACTACAACCTTTGGCACATCACAATTGGCTATGCTGGCTACGGATTATGCAGGTTGCATTCCAGCAACATCTGAAGGGCCATTGTTGTCCACCCCAAGTGAAAAGAGGGTGTCTGATATTTGTATATGCCTTTAAGTTGAGTCTGAATTATGGTGACTCTTTCACAAGTTTTCTTGGCAAGATTATTCAGAGGAAGTTTGACACTGCCTTCCTCTAAGGCTGAGAAAGCATGACTTGTCCAAGATCAGCCAGTGGGTTTCCATGGGTGAGTATGGATTTCAACTCTAGTTTCTCAGAATCCTAATCTAGTACTCAAACCATTGCACCTATCAAGTCAACGTCAATTTTATGGTGATCCTCTGAACTAGACACTTCTAAGACACCCCATTATTAACAGCCCTGCTGTTAGATCTTGCAAACTAATGCCATATTCTGGCACTGTCTCTTCCTTCATTTTGGATTATCTCATCATAAGGTTTTCCAGTAAAGGCACTTGGAAGTGGGTTACTGGTGCCTCTTTTGGTGCAGTACTAACTCCTTTAGAGTTAGCTAAAGTGTCAATGCTGTTGTCTCTCCACCAGTTTCAACTCCCCACCTTCTGCTGCAGCCCAGTAGCTGCTTGGCACATTTAGGGCCTCTCCACACTACATTGTTATAGTGCTATTATTCCACTTTCAACATCCTATGGAATCCTGGAGTTTACAGTTTAGGGAGAGACATTTAGAATTCTCATCCAGAGAGCTCTTTGGCCTCAGTAAACTACAAACCCCAGAATTCCACAGGGTATTGAAGGTGGAAATAATAGCACTATAACAGTGTAATGCAGAAAGGCCCTTGTTCTGGCTCCTCAGCAAAAGCCTGTGACATAGGAGGCCCTACCAGCAGCAGTTCTGCCATCAAAATAGCCTCTTGACTCATAGGAGCATGCAATCCCACCACTACAGGGTGGTAGTGACGTGGCAGGCGAGAGACAACTAGCATGTTTTCAATTCTTCTGATAGTGTGTACACTGTTTGTTACAAGTCACCTCCAAACTGCTTCCACTGCTCTCCATCATTTTTGTGACTGGCAAATGTTCCCATATATCTTGTCCCATGTTACAACAGCCTGTGGTTTTCATGCCTCTGTGCAGCCACTCTGGCTGACTGAGATGTTCAGCAGTATGCCTCCACTGTGCTCTTTTGATATGATAGGGCTGAAGCTAAAAAAACCTCCTCTCCTCTGCCCTTTTGACACAGTGACCTGAATAGCATCTTTCCACCTTTGTGATTCAGGCTGTTGAGCACTGCAGGAATTGATCTCTCTGTTTGTGAAATTCAAGCACTGAAGTCTCAGAAACCAGGACTTTGATGTTAGCTATGCTGCAGGGTAGGTCTCTTGGTTCTTTGGAAGGAGGGCAAGAAGAGGCACATTGCACAAGCGTGCTTTCCTGTTGACAGCCAGGAAGAGGTAAAATGAACCAAATGCAACAAAGATGAAATGGATGTGCTCAGTGTTAGTTTGGCCCCGAATAATACCAGATTTAAAAGGCAGGATGTGGTTGTTATTCCCATGAAAATGGAGTATGCAAGGAAATACATTCCAGGAAGGAGAAGGGTGATGTATTCTTCAAACACTTTAAGCAGCAGAAACTGAATCTAGTTTCTGTGATTATGTTTTTGTTTCCTTCCTTACAGTTATATTTAGCTATTACACTGGTCAGAACTCCTGTAGATTGATCCATTCTACACTGACTTAACCTCAGCATCAGATAACCCCACTGGTGCAATGAGGTAATTTTAGACCCTGGACTTAATGGTCTTTGCGAGGGGAAGGTTTCCCCTTAAAAATCATATAACCGAGATATTTTCTTCTCCCTCCTTCCTATACTGTTCCATGCTTAATAATCACTTTTGCCTTCCCAAGATAATTAAGAGATAGACAGAACTATTTCTAGTATATAAGCTTCAAAATATGTGGTGCTTATTTCCAAATAAATCTATTTAGTGTCAAGGCAGGAGAAGCAGTCTCCAGTTGTAAGAATTTAAGAGTCATGGCTACGCTATGATTTAGGTGAATTTAAAATGAAAAATGGTACTTGCTCAGACTATTTCTTTCTATTCTTTTCAGTCAGGGCTGAGAAACCTTTCCTTCATTCTAACATCCTGAGAAGGTAGAAGCAGTTGTTACCTGTTAAATAGGTAATTAATTTTTGCCTAAAATTGTATGCTATACAATCAAGTAAAGAAAATCTTTAAAAGCAGATGAAAACCATTTTTAAAAGTGATTTTTTTAAAAGAAGTTTTAAAGCAGAGGACATGTTCTTTGTGATTGCAATAGGATCCATTTCAGGATGCTTTTAGGGTATCTCTTGGATATTATAGAAACTCAGATCTGTACTGCTACTAGTGTTGTGATGGCTTCGAGTTCCTTTTCTGGAGGCCAAGCAGAGTGTGTGTTTCACTTTTCCTGCTCTCAGTCCCAAACAGTCCCAATACAGCAGGAATCATAAATGAACTGTGTAATTGGTAGGATAAGATTCCGTGATTCTTTCATCTTCCTCATGTACAGATTTTCCACTCCATCAACAATCCAAAGAGCAGCTGACATTTAGCAAGTAAAGAACACTCTAAGTTCAGGTAACATTTGGATGGTTTTCCTGACCTTTTTTTCCCTTCTTCTTTTTTTTTTTTTTTTTTGCTATGTGTGCAGCCGGGCAAGTAAGGCAGCTGATTCTCTTGGTGAACTCTAGAAAAAGAAAGCAGCCAGTGAGGAATTAATTCTTCCCTCCAGTTGCTTCCAAACTCCCGATTGTCATCTGTTCCCTTCTCAATTAATGTATGATTTTGTCTTTATCTTGTAGGATATCTAGGTTTTAGTCATAACTCACACTCCCTCTTCTTCATTGTTTTATGTTGTATTTTCAAAGTAAGCAGGATCAGAGTAATCTCATGTTGTTAATTCTACAAATTTATCCATTTAAACATAGGTTTTCCTACAAACATATCACCAGAGAGTCTCAAAGAAGATCTCATCTCCTTGGATGAGATCAACCAGAGTTAAGCCATCCAAAATAAGAGTTAAGCAGTTTCCCCTGAAGGCATGTATACATGCTATCAAAAGGCATGTATGCACGCTAAGAAGTTTCCTCAAAAGGCATATACACAGGTTGGTTGGTGGGACCCAACCAATTTTTAATACTGATTTTGAGTCTCTGAGTGCTGGCATTTAGCTAGTCAAAAGTAACCTACTCACAAGCAAAAGGTATTAGAAAAGCTAAAGGTACCACGTAGTGTAAAAAGAGGGGAAGGGATTCAACGATAACGGAACACCTGCAGTGCCCATGGAATGCTGCATGTCTGGGAGGGAATGAAAAATGTGTGAGAGATGTAAGAGACAGCTGTCTCATTGTTTGGGTGGGTGGTTCATTTCCTGCTTCACACTGAGGATCGTGGAATCTTAGGGACGGAAGGGACCACAAGGGCCATCTGGTACAACTGTCTGCCATGCAGCAATACACAACTGAAGTACATCCACCCTCTGTTTAAAGTCCTCCAAAGACTCCACCATCCTTTGAGGCAATATATTCCACCATCAAACCGCTTTTATGGTTAAAAAAAAAAAGTTCTTCCCTATGTTTAGGTGAATATCTTGTAATTTGAATCCATTGGTTTATGCTCTAGTCTCTGGAACAGCAGAAAACAAGCTGGCTACATCTTCTACATGACATCTCATCATATATTTAAAGATATAGCGGCTATGTCTTCTCTCAGTATTCTCTTGTCCAAGCTAAACATACCCAGCTCCTTCAGTCGTTCCTTATAGGGCTTGATTTCCAGACTTTTGATCATCTTGGACACCTTTCTCTGGACACATTCTAGCTTACCAGTATCTAGCTTACCAATACCCTTCTTGAACTGTGGTGTCCAGAACAGAATACTATTCAAGGCGAGCTGACCAAAGCAGAACAGAGTGGCACTACTGCTTCCTTCCTTCTGGACACTATACTCCTGTTGATGCAGCCTAAAATTGTATTGGCTTTTTTGGCTGCTGCATCACACTGTTGACTCAGGTTCAGCTTGTGGTCTACTAAGACCCCTACATTCTCTTCACATGTGCTACTTTCAAGCCAGGTGTTATTCATCCTTTATTTATGTGTTTCATTTTTTCTGTCTAGATGTAATACCATACATTTATCCCTGCTGAAATCCATCTTGTTAATTTTGGTCTGTCTCTCCAATCTGTCAAGGTCAGTTTGATTTTGACCTAACTCTCCAATTTGTCATGGCCAGTTATATTCTGTTCCTGTTGTCAGGAGTATTGGCTACTCCACACCTTAGTTTGGTATCATCTGCAAATTTGATAAGCATGCCTTCTGTTCTATCATTTATGTCATTTACTCTCTCTCTTTCTACATATAAAATGTCTTCAGAGATAAATATGAAAGCTGCTCTTAGAAATCAGTAGGGACATACAAGATTATCATGTAGGTGGGAGTCAGTGCCAGTGTGCTCTCCAGCTCAAACCAGTCCAAGGAAACTCAAATATATAGTCATTGGGCATCAAATGCTGGTTAATTTGATGTGGTGGTCAGAACAGAATAGAAAGGCTTGAATTCTGCGTAGAAGAAACACCGCAACATTTTATTGCACAGCTTTATGATTTAGATAGTTATTGTATTTCTTAACAGATTAACATAACATTTTAATGTAATATTAACCAAATGCAAACAATAGGATTATTATATTTCAAAGAAAGCCTTCAGATTGAGTAATGTATTTTAATTTTGATTATTACTTGTGTGTTGATATTCTCTTTTGTGGTTAGTAAAGGTTACCAAGTGAATGTTAATAAAGCAATACTCATTTGCGATGAGGTATTGAGGTTTCATGATGCTAAAAACACAGACCGGATAGTTATGAAGACAACAGCATATATATCTTCTGCATTAACCAGTATAAATAAGCACACCATATTCACAGAAATTTTTATCTACCCAAGAAGAAATACTGATGGGAAAAAAGGAAAGTTAGTTGTTGAGGTGTTGGAGGAGGTTAATTCTGACATGTTCCAGATTAGGGAGAAGCAAAAGTGGGTGACAATGTGATCTACTGAGTTACTTTTGCACTACAATGCCCAGAATCCCCTGGTTAAGAAATGATGGGAGTTGCAGTCAGCAACAGTAATCTTGCCAGGCTCTGCAGTAGTCAAAGGCTTTAATATTCAGGATGAATCATATGAGAAGATGACAAGAAGGTATTAAAGTCACCAGAACAGAGCAGAACTGATTTATTTCAAAATAGTCCCGAGTTTGCAATATTTTGAATACATTTGAAAGTTGATCTCCTCACTCAAAGTTTGGTGCCATATCAAATGCCTAAGCATTTTGCTATTAATTAACTCAAATTCTGACATCTGTTGTCAAATACCACTGTATGTCAGGAATCAGACACTATCAGATGCTAAATATAATTGTACACAATCTGTATAATACTTTCCAATATCAAATGTCAAATATTGTTACATGTTAAATACTGGATATTTATCCATGTCAGATTTTTTTTAATGGAGAGAATGTAATGTGCAGAACTTAATTTAATTTCTGCAAGTGAACAGCACTTAAAAGTTGCATACTTGAAATAGACTTAATATTTGCATCAGAGTTCCAATCAGATCTTCCAAATTCATATCCCGTGAGGGACGTTGTGACAGAATGTTAGTTACCTGTTCCATCTCACCTGTTGCATTCTCTTCCAGCGCGGTGCCCCTCAGAGCTGTCCAATTAAAATTTCCCTTTCAGTGGGAAGATGGGATTTGTAGTCTGCTATATCTGGAAGGCTCCAGGTTGGGGGAAGAATGAATGAATGTGTGTGTGTGTGTGTGTGTGTGTGTGTGTGTGTGTGTGTGTGTGTTCAGTAGAAAAGTTGCTTTTCTGCAGTTCCCAGAAATCCCCTGACCAGCAGGATTCTGGGAGTTGTACTCAAAAGCTAACTTCTCCAAGCTTTGGTACTTTCCTTGGTCAGTCCTTAGAGCAGGGGCTCAACCTTTGGGCCTCCAAACATTTTGCACCTCAGCTCCCAAAGTCCATTGCTTGCAGAGCCATGGATTCTGAGAGATGAAGTCAGCCTAGAGGGCCAGAGGATAAGCAGCACAGCATTAAGAAAAGCGGACCCAAGCGCTTTGCTCGTCACCATTAGCTTTGCAAGTCCCTGTTCAGTCCAAAGAATTAAATTGAAAGTCTCCCCTGTCCCAATCCTACTCCTCACCTGCTTCTACACAGAGGGGACTAAGGAGACTCTTTGGACTGTGATGGAGCTCCTGGTTCTCTCATCTGTCAGAGAGAGAGAGAGTGTGTGTGTATGTGTGTGCGTATGCACATGCTGCTGGAGAGAGAAGATGGTGGGTTATCTTGCCAAAGAAAAAAGAACTGCACTGAAAAAGTGCCTTCTTCTGGCAGGCAAAATTGAGACCTGGGCCATTTCTGCACTAGACTGTTATAGTGGTATTATTCCACTTTCAACATCCTATGGAATCCTGGGATTTGTAATTTAGAGAGGGGCCTCAAAGACAAACCCCAGGATTCCATAGGACCGAGCTTTCCAAACCGTTCATGTTGGTGACACACTTTTTAGACATGCATCATTTTACAACACAGTAATTCAGTTTTACTAGCCAACCAGAGGTTAAACTGCCCCCTGATAAGAGATACAGACGCATACATGAATTGCAATAACAAAATGTATGGGGGCACCACATATCTCATGAAAAACTTTCATCTATATTTTTTAAATATATGATATACAAATAATAACATGCATTTCCAAGATTGTAGGCAACACACCTATACACTTCAGGAGTCACACTATGGTGCGGCGGCACACTGTTTGGCAAGCCCTGCCCTAGGATTTTGAAAGTGGAATAATAGCACTATAACAGGCTAGCGCGGAAAGGGCCGTGATCGCCGCTCTCTCCGGCACCGGCGGTGATTCCGGGGTGGGTGCGAGCGGAGCCTCCTCGGCCCCCCGGCCGCCGCCGCCTCTCCTTCCCGCCCGCCCGGCCGCCCCCCAGTCCCGTCGCGCTCTTGGGAGGGGAGCGGGTGAGTGTGCGTGTGTGCGGGGGGGGGGTGAAGATTAATCCACTGTCGGCGCGGATTAATGCTGACAGGCGGGTCTGGACCGTGACAAGATAGATGACAGGGTTACACGGCAATGCGTGAGAACCCTGCCCCTTTGAGCCAGCGCTGTTTTCATTGCGTGACTGCTTCTCCTTCTCCCTCCCAGCCGGCTTTCACCTTGTGACAGGCTCCCCTTAACTCTTTCTTTCCCTCCCGCAAGGGGACGGAGGAGGAGGAAGAGGAGGAGGAGGAGGAGGAGGAGCCGCCGGGGGGCGAGCGGGAGGGAAGCGGCCAGCAGCCGCGCACCGGGGGGAAGCGAGGTGCCCCGGCTGGGGCCTTGGCTCCTCGGCCCGTGCCTCCCCCTCTCGAGGGGCTGCCCCCGGTGAAGCCGCCCCTGCCCACGCCGGGCAGAGCCCACGGGCGCCACAAATCAGAGCGGGGCAGAAAAGCTACGTTTGGATTGGAAGTCCCAGAATCCCTCCAGCCGGTTTGGGATTCTGTGATTCAAAAACAACTTTTTCCAAGCTCTGCCACAGAACTGTCAGGACGTAGCCGCCTTCAGAGGCAGAAGAACTCTGACAGTAATCAAAAGCCCCAGGGTGGGGAATGTGTGGGATCCTCCAGAGATTATTGAACTGCAGCTCCCATGTCATTCTCCTTTGGCTAGAGTAGCGAGGGATCATGGGATTTGCAGTCCAATAGTAACCTGGAGGGCGTCAGTGTTATCCTCCCGTTGATGTACATAAACGTGTATGTTTCTACATTCTTTCATACTATGATGGTAAAACAGCAAAGAGGAAAGGGGCTTGTTGCTGGCTATTCAAATGGCTAGTCAGCTGCAAAAATCATTTGATTACTATTTTCATTTTAAGTTGACCTCACAGGACTGTTGTAAACCTAAGATTTAGGAAGCATTGTATAGACCTTTGGATCAGTTTCCAGCCAAGTGTTGCTGAGGTTTTGGTGTGTGTGTGTGTGTGTTGGCTAGGTATCCTATTAGCTCATCACGCACACACAGGCCTAGACTTTTGGATGTAGAGGCTGCCTCATACCTTTAGAATTTCCTTAAGTCTGTTCTCAATAGACTAAAACCCAACCTCAAGCACCTTTCAGAAGTTTTAGACTTTTCTTGCCTGCAACTAAAAATCAAGGTGGGGTTAAAGAGTGTGTCTATTATGCAACTAATAATAATTCCAATTGCTTGTCTCAACTAAATTCAAATTGCCTAAATTTAGTTGCAACCCTCAATTGGAGCAAGCCCATTGAATCAGTTGCTGAATACTAGGGTGAGTCTCACTGAGTGTATCAACCGGATTTACACTAATGGGAACAACCCATGGGGGTGTTCTCTTACCATGCTTGGAAAAGTCACAACTCCCAGAACTGTGCCTTTGTTTAGCTTCCATTCATATGTATTTGCATGGGAGAACTTGAGATCGTGCTTCAGCTATCTAGTGCTTAACTGCTCGGATATATTGCTGAAAATAAATTTGAACCCTAAATATTCCTCAGAATGATGTTGTTGCTGTGTGCCTTCAAGTCAATTCTGACCTATGGCAGCCATAAGGCCATCCTATCACAGGGTTTTCTTGTAAAGATATGTTCAGAGGGGAGTTTGCCTTTGCCTTTGCCGTCCTCTGAGGCTGAGCCGATATGACTTGCCCAGTGTCATCCAGTGGGTTTCCATGGCTGAGCAGGATTCAAACTCTGGTCTCCAGAGTCATGGTCCAATGCTCAACTCACCACACCATGTTGGATCTACTCTTCCTCATAATTGTTTTTCTTATGTGCCTTCAAATTGTTTTTGACTTATGGAAATCATAAGGTGAAACCATCCCAGGGTTTTTTGAGGAGCTGAGAATATGTGGTGTGCCAAAGGTCACCCAATAGGTTTCCATGGTCAAGTGAGGAATCGAATCCGGGTCTTCAGGGTAGTAGTCCAATGCTCAAATCACCACACCACAGTGGCTCTCATTCCTCAGGATACTCTACTGTAATCTGCAGTTGCAATCTGTCAAACATTGGACTTTCTTGTTACCTGATTGAATTTGACAGCTGACAGGCTTTAACCTTTGGCACCTATTTGGCACTGCAACAGTTTGTTATAGATCAATATTCAAAATACTTGGTGAGAATCCTGTATGTCCTTCCATGCTGTATAAATTTGTGTGCTCTTAACTAAGTAGCAGAGGGGCTAAGAAATCTGGTTACTAAATTGCAAAGATGTGCAACCAATGTCCAATGCACACTGGAACCCCCTTCTCAGTGTCCCAATGCACATTGGTCCTTTTGCTGGCTCTGATACATAATTACAAAGCAACAGCCCTCTGGTGAATACACATCTTCGTAATTCTGTTTCCCAGTCATGTAAGTCCATTTATGAACATGCAATGCCTCAAGAGGATTCTGGCCTTTAATATTTGCCTCAGGCTTTTGATAACTTTATTTTATACAATGAAAAAATTATGTTTTTGTGTGTGTATGGGTTTTTTTTGTGCCACCTTACTAAGTATAGTATTAGCAGATGGCCATCTTTATTTGATATTAATATTTAAAATCAATATAGTGGGTCCCTGGTATCTACTAGGGTTTGGTTCCAGGACTCTCTGTGGATACCAAAATTTGTGGATGGTTTGGTCCCATTATGTACAACGGGGTAGTAAAATGGCATCCCTTATATAAAATGGTAAAATCAAAGTTTGCTTTTTGGATTTTTTAAAAAATATTTCCAAGCCATGGTTGACTGAATCCATGGATACAGAACCCATGGATATGGAGGGCTAATTGTACTAGTTTGCTGTGTTAGAGTTCAGTTAGTAATTTAGTAATGTGCAAATACTTTTTTAAAAAGAACTGGAATACTAAGGCAGCTTATTTTCTCTCCCAACTAGGTAAGACAACTTATAGTTCTTAGAAAAGAATCCTTCATAACCAATTGCTGCATTCTGCTGAATACTACATAGCAGGTTGGAATTATGAAATAAATGAGTATCATAAAAATAAGAAAAAAAATAGAGAGATCTGTTTTGTTAATAGTCCAGCACAGTTTGGAGCCCAACAGCTGTTTTAAAGCTCCCTCTGAGGCCTATGCATGTACCATAATAACCATCCTTTCTCTTCCTTGTAGAGGGAAGAAAAAATAAAGTGTAGCAAATGGTTTGACTGACACAATTTTTAAAGAACAATGTGGAAAGCTATCCAATTAGCAGGCCACCAGCCAATAAAAAATGGGCCAAATTGAAATGTTCTTACCAGTTACAAAGCAAATGGAAGTCAAAGCTGGAAGCCCCAATTCTTGCTCCCAAAACTATGGTGATAATTGAGATTGCCTCCCATGTGTGCGGGTGGGGGTATGCCACTTTGCATACAAAAGACGGGGAGAAGGGAAAGATCCAATTCAGGGTTACATCTTCCTCTATGAGCAGCCTGTTTTTTCTTTAAGATACTCCCAATGAAAATGAAGGTCCCTCTTATTTTGCATCTTGTGTGGCAGCCCACACATAGTTGTTTAACTAGATAGATCTACTGCTCAGACTACATTTTAAAGATATGGGTATATTCTGCAAAGCAGCATGTAACTCTAATACATGTATTAAACAACAGCCTATACCACATTATTGGTAAAATTAAAAGATAGATGGGATGAATTAGCAATCCTCTTATTTTTCACTAATCAAGTCCACATATGGAAAAAATTAGCATATGCTTCTGAAAGCTGGGCACAAAACTAGACATCTCTGACCACACACAGTGGCAAATCCAGCCAGTTCTCTACCCACAAACTTGTTATAAGATGTGGGTTTTCTTTCCAGAAATTAGAAAACAGATTTCTCAACACAAAGCTACCCATTTGTTCCTCCAGCTGAGTAGCTGGCTGAGTTCCCCTGGAGCTGTGGTTTCTTCACATCTCACATATTAGGCAGCAGTTAAACTTGTATACAACATACTAATTGTGTAGTCTATGGTGCTGCCAGTTCTCGGGGATATATGCAGCAGATGTGTGAGACCTCCAAAGAGTAGCAGGGGGATGTTCGTGACTGGTAACCAAATCAATGTACTAAAACAGTTTGGGTCAGTTTAGGCAGCAGAATGCTTGGTTTCCCCTCCAGCTGTCAACCTATCCTAGGGAAAGAAGCAAATACAAATACTCATGCTCAATCCATGGAGCTTGGATTAGCTCAGCTTCTTCAAAATCCTTGTTGTACTTACGAATTCCTAGCTTTTCCATAAGTTCGCAGCCTACTGGTATATTAACCAGCTTCTGTTATTCAAGTCAGCCTTCCACTATGTCACATCTAAATGTCATTGTAGTTTTGAACAGAGAGATGCAAATCATGCATCCTTCTAGGGACCCTTTCACACTACTTAATTATAGTGGTATAGTTCTGTCCTGTAGAATCCTGGAATTTGAAGTTTAGGATAAGGTATTTACAATGATCAGCCAGAGCAATCTAGTCCCTCACCAAACTACAAACCCAAGATTCCATAGGATGCTGCCATGGCAATTAAAGTGCACTCATAGTGATACTGATTATATAGTGTGGAAAGCCCCAAATATTGCTAGACAACTCCTATCATTCCTCACCAATGGCTATACTGGATAGATTTGCAGTCCAACATCTGGAGGGCCATATTGATCCAACCTCTGCTTAACCACAATAATGTTGAAAAGTCAAGCTGCCATTTAAAAACAAGCAATTTTTAAAAATTTTGGGAATTAAAGTCCAGCCATTTCATAAGCGAATACCTTTCCAATATCATAGAAGCTTTATTCTGAAACTAGAAGTATAACTTCTCAAAAGATGGGTTTAATGAAGTGCTACACCATGCATCCTTCCACAATATTGTTTCTTTTCAAAGGTTTTCCCTTGAAATAAATGCTTTCAAATGGGGAAAATCCAAGAGGGTTTGCTGATCACTACACATATTTGCAAGCCTCCAGTTTCCGCCATAGAATCATAGAAATGTAGAGTTGGAAGAGACCACACGGGCCATTCAGTCGAACCCCCTGCTATGCAGGAACACCCTCAAAGCATTCCCAACAGATGGCCATCTAGCCTCTGCTTAAAAACCTCCAAGGAAGGAGACTCCACTACACTCCGAGGCAGCATATTCCACTGCCGGACAGCCTTGACTGTCAGGAAGTTCTTCCTGAGATTCAGGTGGAATCCATTGCTCCTTGCAGCTTGAATCCATTGCTCCTTGTCCTGGTCTCTGGAGAAGCAGAAAACAAGCCCTCTCTTTCCTCTACATCAGTGGTTCTCAACCTGTGGGTCCCCAGATGTTCGTGGACTTCAGCTCCCAGAAGCCCTGAGCATTGACCATAGTGGCTGGGGCTTCTGGGAGCTGAAGTCCACGAACATCTGGGGACCCACAGGTTGAGAACCACTGCTCTACATGGCATCCCTTCAAATATTTAAACATAGCTATCATGTCCCCTCTTAACCTTCTCTTCGGCAGACTAAACATAACCAGCTCTCTAAGTCTATCCTCATAGGGCATGTCTTCCAGGCCTCTCACCATTTTGGTTGCCCTTCTCTGGACTTGCTCCAGCTTGACCATGTTCTTCTCGAACTGGGGTGCCCAGAACTGGACACAGTATTCAAGATGAGGTCTAACCAAAGCAGAGTAGAGTGGTACCAGTGCCTCCCTTGATCTAGACACCATACTCCTGTTGATGCAGCCGAGAATTGCATTGGCTTTCTTGGCTGCCGCATCACACTGCTGACTCATGTTCAGCTTGTGGTCTATGAAGACTCCTAGATCCCTTTCACATGTATTGCTATCCAGCTACTTGTCCCCCATATCACCCAGAATCTGTTGTCACCCAGAATCTATTGTTCACAGCCAAGCCCTCCAATACAACTGCATCTGCTCAGATCCACAAGACAGAGACTTGAACCTCTTGGATTTACAAGAGGCATTTCTCATACTACAATACCCACTTAAGGAGGTGAAGAAACCAATCAACAAAGCAAGATTAATACCCAGGAACGATTTACTACAAGACAGATCAAAAACAAAAAGGACAGAAGATCTCTAGTGGTCATCTACAGTCCCCAGCTGAGACCACTTAACTGCATCATCAGTGAGTTGCAACCGGATTAACAAAGCCCTCTCACAAGCTCTGTGAGGCAGGCCTTTATTGTCCTACAGACAGTCTCCAAAACTTAAACTACTCAGCATACATAATATAGATAGTAATACAAGGACAAGGCCCTGCCAGAAACCCAGATGCTAACTCTGACTCCATATTAACTCTGGGAGTATTATTACAAGGGCCAATAACATCACCCACAGCCTCAGAGGTGCATATACTTCCTCTTCCTCCCATATGATATACAGTATGCCATCCTATGCCATCAATGTCCTTATATACTCTACTTTGGACAAACAGGACAGTCTATGCAAGAGGATAAACAGTCACAAATCTGACATTAGAAATGGCAATACCACAAAACCAGTTGCAGAATATTTCAACCTTCCTGGACATACAGTAGGTTGTGGTTCTTGAACAAGGTAGTTACAGAAGACCAGAAAGAGAAATAGCTGAACTTAAATTATATTCACAAATTCCAATCTATTAGCAGAGATATGAACAAAGACAATGGTTTCATGGTACACTATATATATTAATAAAAGAGCCCTCACTACTATGCATATAACAAAAGAAATCTTTTCAGAGAGCTTTGAACCCAAGGAAACCGACTTTTGTTAAGCAGGCTTACAGCTTTCACACATCAACACTAACTGACCACTGGAAAGATCTGAAAGACCTGTATCATCTCGCTCAGCTCTTTGAAAATTTAGGTCATGATTTGTATCTTTCTGGATCCTATTAAATTCTATCCTACTCTCACAAGTGTAGAAATATGCTTTATATTTGAGGCCTTAATATCAACTCTATACTGCATCTGAAAAAGTGGGTTTATATTCATAAAAGCTCATGCTAAAATAAAAATCAATCTCAAAGATGTTTTCAAATTCTATTTTTTCTCACCCTCCCTTCTTCATTTTTATCCCATCCATCTAGTTAAAGTGCAAAGATAAGACAGCTTCTTGAATGGCTGGCACAGAAAGTCATTCAGCATAAATATCCATTTAGGATATCTTCACAGGTTTCCCTCATTTCTATAGCTGGTAGAACCAAGGACTTCAGAAGTCTGTAACTGCGAAATATGCTTATTGGGTCACTAGCAGAGGGCACAAAAACAACATGGGAGGGTGAAGCCATTGGTGGAAAGTATAAACAAATAAGTGAGCTAAAGTGGACAGGAATGGGACATTTTGAGTGAGATAATTACATAGTGTTTTACTTGGGGAAATCAAAATCTAAGAAGAAAGGGGATGGCATTAATGGTGAAGAGAGATGTGGCAAAAGCAGTCAAGGGATATAATGCCAAGTCTTACTGAATAATATCAAGACTTCAGGAAAAACACATCAATATAACCATAATCTAAGTTTATGCTCTAGCAACAGAGATAGAAGAGAAAAAATTGAGAGTCTTCACTGGAGTCCAGGAGGAAACTGATCACACACTGATACAGGACATGTTAGTGACTGGAATGCAAAAGTAAAAAAACAGAGCAGAACAACATGTTGTAGGAGAATTTGGCCTAGGACCCAGAAATGAAGCAGCAGAGTGACTGAATGGATTTTATGAAGCCAACAGTTTGTTCATCATGAACACATTCTTCAGGCAACCAAAGAGGCAACAGTATATATGGACATCCCCTGATGGCCAATATAGAAATAAAATAAACTGTGTTATTGGAAGCAGAAAATGGAGAAGCTCCATTCTTTCTGCAAAAGCAAAACCAGGAAGAGATTGTGACATGGGTCCCACTCTGGGAGAAAGATGGCCTACAAATACAATCAATCGGATCATGAACTGCTAATATCAAAAATTAAAGCTAAAGAATGCTAACCGAAACTTCATGCCA
This sequence comes from Iguana delicatissima, assembly GCA_948472985.1. Lineage (NCBI taxonomy): Eukaryota > Metazoa > Chordata > Lepidosauria > Squamata > Iguanidae > Iguana > Iguana delicatissima. Next base: position 33,155 of record CAOKZL010002066.1, on the reverse strand, counting down.
AAATACAACCCAAAGAACATCTTAGAATTTAAAGATAATGTAAAAAAAAACAAACACATTAGCACTATTAAGCCTAATTAACTGGGAGCCAGCAGAACTCTGGACTGAAGCCAGGGACATTGTCAGGGAAGAATGCAAAAAAACACTATCTACAGCCAGAAAGAAAGAAAAACCTCAGTAATGACAGATGAAACTCTTCAAGCAGTTAAGGACAGATGAGAAGCAAAAGGAGATGACAGTAACAGAGTCAGAACCCTAAATGCAGCTGTTCAGCAACTTGTATGTTGGGACAAGGAGAACTACTGTAATAATCAATGCAGGGAAATAGAAGGTGACCACAGAAAAGGAAGAACAAGAGACTTCTTCCACAAGATCTGAGAAATCAAAAGGACATTTAAAGCAAGCATGGGGATGCTCTGCAATCAGCAGGGGAACACATTACATGACCACGTAGAAATAAAAAGATGCTGGAAACAATACATTGAAGCATATTTAAAAGAGATGAAAAGATGAGATTCATTCATGGAAGAACCATTTGAAGATGAAACTATAATTTTAGGAAGTGAAGTGGAAAATGCACTCAAGGGTACTTGGGAGAAATGTCAACAGGAACAGAAGACATACCAATAAAGCTACAGAGACAGAAGCTGCTCTAGTTCAAACTAAAAATCTGTCAACAAATATGAAAAACACAACAATGGCCCACAAATTGGTGACACTCAAGATACATTCCAATCCCCAACAAAAGGAAATACTAGGGATTGTAGTAATCACAGAACCATTGCATTGATTTCCCATGCAAGAAAAGTGAAGCTCAAAATTCTGTGACAAAGGCTTTTACTATATACTGGATGAGACATATCTGATGTCCAACTGGGTTCAGGAAAGGAAGAGGCACTAGGGATCATATTGGAAACATGGTTGAATAATGGAGCACACCAAAGAATTACAGAAAGAATCAGCCTGTATTTATAGATTCTAGCAAAACCTTTTACTGTATAGATCATGAAATACTTTGGATTGTTCTTAAAGAAATGGGTGTACACAACATTTGATTGTCCTGACGCATAACCTGTATTCAGGACAAGAGGCTATGGAGAAATGGGTTTCCAATTTGAAAGGGAGTCAAGCAATGCTGCATTTTATCACCCTATCTGTTTAACTTGTTTTGATTCATTGTCACAAATACTAAACCATTAACTGCTCTAGTTAGCTATCATACAATTGCTGCTTCCAAGTTGCTATAATATACCACTGGAGCTTCTAACCTTACTTTATCCTTAAACTGAAAGTAGATGTGACAGTACTATTCCAACAATGGTAGAGAAGCCTGAAAACAGCTTTACTAACTACATGAGAAAGATACACATTTTGATTATATACCACATCTGTAGTTATTATGGGGCTGTTTCCTTGTATGTATTTAAGTAAGAGAAGAAAAATAATATGGAAGCTTAACAAACACAGTAGTCTTACACATATATAACTATTCATATTATATATGACTGTTTTATTCATTTTGTAAAGGCATTTTAGTGACAAGATAAGCCTATACTAATTTAAGAAGTATAATTCTTGCAAAACTGGAATGTCCAATTAGCACTCTTTGAAATAAAGCTCTCAACTGGACTTTCTCTGAGTTGCTCAAGGTCCTCTGCCTGAAGGTCCTCTATATTCCTTCAACTTGCTTATTTTTCATCACCCTTCTTTTATGAAACCCTCTTCAGTTGTAAATTTATGCTGAAGTCTGCAATACAGATAGCAAGTACAACATCTGGAGTCTTCTGTACCAAAGCATGACCTTGTCTGACCTGTCTACATTATTTCTTCTCCAGGCTCCATGGTTAATCTGTGTAGTATGTTTTGTTTGGTTTTTGCTTGCCTCAGAGATACATATAAGGAAACAGAAGACAGAAGTCTCCAAAGCCAAGTTGGTATATGATTAACTTTAATTAAATCAAATTATATAGGAAATATTTACAGATGGAAGATACAGTTGCTGAACATATCAACAGTGTTACCATGAAAATGTCTTATAGCCTTTGTAGGCTGATTCAAAGAACATCTCAATTTACAGCTGTACAAACAGATATAGAAAACTGTAAGTTTCCGCTTGTGGTAGGATAATGAAATATTCTTGTAACTCCTGAATACAATAGTCTGGCAGTTGCAGAACACATTTGATCCATTTTATTTTGGCATCAACTGCAAAATCAGGAAGTGTTTAAGGCTTCACACTTGCTATATACATTTGTCTTCCCTGCATTTTACAAGTGATTTCTTAGAACTGACTACAGTAAAGGGAGCAAGAAACTTATTCAGTAGCACATGTCAGGAGATTTGGACAGGATAGTCCTCAGGCTTTTTTCCTTAAACTAGGTGCCTCAAGCCTAACAGGAGCAGTCACTCTGAGCATACCTAGTTTATGACAGATTCTTCTCAGAGTCCTAGAAACTACAGCAGGAGAGTCATGAGGAAGAGAGAAAGCACAGCCCTTTTTTGTCCTGTTTCATGTCGGAAACTGAATGGGAAGGGTTCTTCAGTCTTTAGCATCTCCTATTCCATCAGCATTAATAGCAAACATGGCTTCCGCTTCTGGTAGGCAAGGAGAATCATAGATTTTGCATATCCTAGTTTCACCTCGACCTTTCCTCAAATACAACCTGAGAAGAACAAATGAATGCATTTATTCAAATTAGAGTTGCTCATTTATTAAGTAAAAAGAAGATTTTTAATAACTTGCCATCATATCAATTATCTGTAAGCTCATGGCTGAGATCCTACATCAAGAAAGAAATGTAACACTTTGTCCCTGCATTTCTTTGCCATCCCTCTAAGTAGCTGTCAAGTCCAAGGAGGTCTGCTGGAGCTGCTGCTTACCAGTGGGAAGGAGAAGGAAGCAGTTTAGACAAAGGAGCAGCAATTGGCCTCAGCTTGGAGAGGAGAAGGAAGAAGTATGCACTCACAGGTGGAGTGCACCATCCTCTTCCTTCTCCTTGGAGCCCAGAGCAGGTGCATTTTCATCATCTGAATTGCCTTCCCCATCTCTCCCCTTCCCCTAGTAAGCAACAGCAGCTTCTCTGGGTATTGCCAGTTGCAAGGGGGAGGTTTTGGAAAGAGTGCAATGGGCTAGAGAACAGGCCTTGCACCACATCTCAAAAGAAACATATGTGCACATAAGCCACATTTATGCATCTGTATGACACTAACAGGTTGCTGCCCAATATCTCCCCTGACACCATGATAACTTACCAGGAACAAAGAAAAATGTGCAGGTGTGAGGGGAAGAGTTTATCCTGACAGTTGACTGGATGACTGTATAATCCCTTTTCCCTTTTCCAGCTGACAAACAAGATCCAGTTAAGATTCTTCTACTGAGTGGTGAGATACCATGTTTCTATGTTTCCTCAACATTAAATCAAGCACCACTACTTCCTTCCTATAGAGAAATAGGATTTGGGAGGCCTACTATTCCCAAACACATTTTCTATTGATAGGACAATGGCAATCATGAAGTGTAGGTTTTTTTTTTAAAAAAGACATAATGATGAGTAAGGCTCTTTTTTTAGTAAACTATTATTAAATACAACTGGATGGCATAGTTTTCTACCCCTAGTTATTGCAGCATTTTACTGAGGGAGCAGAGTGGCCCCCTCACTTCTTTTTTGGCCTCAGAATGTCTTAAGTAGGTGCCTCAATAACCTTCAGATGTTCTTACTGACAACAATGGGAACAACTTTTTTACTGTAAGAGTTGTTTGACAGTAGAACAGATTGCTTTGTGGGGAGGTAGACCCTCTGTCTTTGGAGGTTTTTAAACAGAGGTTGGATGGCATCTTCCAAGAGCGCTGTAGCTGTGTGCTCCTGCAAGGTGGTGGTGGTGGGATTCAACTAGACAGTCCTCGAGGTGCCTTTCAATTCTAAGACTCTGTGATTCGAATAATCCTTATTGGCTGGGTCTGATAGTGGTTGTAGTCCCAAATGCACACAGTGCACTGCATACATTTCTTACTCCTGGCCATAAAAAGGCTAGGTAATGGCTCTTTCCATGCAGGGCAGAAAGATTAAAGTGTGCTTTCTTTGTTGTGCCAGAGAGAGCAATTAGACAAGAAGCATCTTGCCATGTTCTTATTCTAGGAACCCACAGGGATGTTTAAGAGGCTTCCCAAGTCTTTATGTGACCGCCACAATGTTCTGGAGGCAAGATGCAAGGCTACAGGCCTAAATATCCTAACAGCACCAGATCCTGTCTGACCATGGAAGCTAAGCAGGGTCAGCCCTTGTTAATACTTGGACTGGGGACTGCTAACGAATACAAGTTGCATGTCCCTTATTTGAAAATACACAATCTGAGAAGTTCTAAAAACTGAAATTTTGCCAGTAGCCGCCTGCTTCCATCTTCAAAGTGGTGGCTGCAGTGCTCCTGCTTGTTCATCTCTCAGATCCTCAGTCTCCCTCTAGCCTCATGTCTCATACACAACACAAGTAACAAGTAAACAAGATGCAAGGTTGGAGATAGATGTGAAGATCTGTGAAGTGGTGGGAGGCATAGATTAATGCCAAGCACTATACTTGGATCCCCCCTATTTCACAGACCCCTACACCTCTCTCCAGCCTCACGTCTCGTTCATTCACTAATTGTGTTGTGTATGAGACACAAGACTGCAGAGTGACTGAGGAGAAGGGACCTGGTACTTGTAAATAATAATAATAATAATAATGATAATAATAATAATGATAATGCCACCACACTGTACTGTACAGGAGATCTGAGGACCCTAACAGCTGCCCGCTTCTACCTTTAAAGCAGCAGCTGTGGTGCTCCTGTTCGTTCATTCGTGGCCTCCCTGGAGATCTCCTTTACAGTACTGAATTTTACATATATGCAAATACAGATATTCCGGAATCTGAAAAATTTCAAAATATGAAACCGTTCTGGTCCCAGGAGTTTTGAATAAGGATACTCAACCTGCACTAGGTGCTTCAAGCTATATTTCAGAGGAAGTCACTGGCAAAACTACCTCTGAGTGTTTCTTGCCTAGAAAACCCTATGAAATTCATGGGGTCACCATAGGCTGACAGGCAACTTGAGGACACATACACATGCATACAACATCCTACCTTAAAGAGCCAGTAGCTCTTTAAGGATACAAGGGAGAACACGGCAGATAGTTTGGCTGACACAGGATTCTGAGTAAAGGAAAACCTACTTGTATATTAAAAATGTTCATTCACATTTAGTTTGCAAATTTTCCTAAGCAAATATAGACTCTTCTACAGTGCAACAACACTACATTCAACTGTTTAGAACACATGTTCCAGGCCATTTCATGTGGCCCTTGCACCTCTCCTACAGCCGTGGCACTCCCCCCACCTGGTGAGCCCGATCCCCACATTGCAGGCCCCTGCAATGAAGAGGGGCCCAGAAGCTGGCACTCACAATCTACTTCTACTTCTGACTGCTCCTCTTTCCAAGTCTTGCCATCAGAGCGTTGCTGGAGGTTACCATGGCAATGCTCTGTGCTGCTCACAAGAGTTGGACAGAGAAGTCAGAAGCAGACCGTGAGTGCTGGCTGCTGGGGACTTCTTCAAAATACGGGCAGCTGTGGGGCCACAAAGTGGGGATCGGGCTCAGCAGGTACAGAGGGGGCAGGGGGGCAGAAAGAGCCACAGGGGAGGGGGGAGCAGAAAGAGGGACAGAGAGGGTCTCAACTGGGACCAAAAAGTTAAACATCGTTAATGTATTAAACAGTGCTTGATAATATTTGTCTGATGATTAAAAATATAACTTTCTGTTTTCAAAACTAATTTTTCAATAAATTGTACAATAGTTGTCCACTTAAATATTTGCGTGCCATTATTTTTCCTAGACTTCTAGTTTCAGAGCTAGTTATTACTAAAACCAGTAATAATTGAATACAGAGGCAATTCTTTAATACAATAAAAGAGTAGATACATTTATATAGTCTTACAGATAAAAGCGGCCCTTTGGGGACAACTATAATGCTGATGCAGCCCAAGATGAAATTGAGTTTGACCCCCCTGGTTTAGAATACAATCAGATCCCAGAGATCCACAGCTGTTCAAACTAGGCTACTTCAAACTTCCCTGCTTAGCTAGGCTGTTTCACAATAACACTGGGCTTCCAGTGCTCATTTGATGTAGCTCTTTGATTTCATGTCTCTCTTCCCTTTCGGTTCACAGCAATTTCCACAAATTCCGTTTTTCTCCTGGAATTCACATGAAACCTCTGGAGAAAAATTCTTGAGGTACAGGAGCTATGAAAATCAAGAAAATTTGCCTCCTTCTTCCTTTCTGTTGATAGAAATCACTGCTTGATCAAAGAACCTTCTGTGAACCAAGGATACAAGGTACAACTCCTATATAACAAATTACTTTTTAAAAAATGTCAGTCATGAGGATCGTGGAAGTCAGCTCCTCCCATCACTAGACATAACCATGTGGAGACAACAAAATATTTCAACGAACCCTTTGAGAAGTTCACTGTAATTCACCTTGCATCCCATTCTTGGGAGAAAGGCAGCATGTAACTGAAATAAACCAGTTGCACTGAGCCCAGGCCAAGGGTAGGAAATAAAGAATATTCTTTTCCTTTGAACAACAAAATATATTTTAATAGTTTGGTTTATTTATTTATTTTAACAGAAAGCAAAGATTTGCCATTTCACTCTCAAACCATAAACCATTTCTAGTTAGACAGACAATTACTTAAAACAACGTAAGAATAAACTAATAACCGTCCATCTTACCTGGTTGTTGAAGCATGTGCAATAATATTTCCTCCAATAGGTTTCTTGGGATCTGCAGCGAACATTGCAGCTCCATCCACTTGTGCTACCACCTGGTTTGTGATCACTACTGCTACTCCAAACTGCAGTAGAGAGGCAAGTAATCTATTATGTGACATGAACAGAAATTGCTACAAGAGTCTCTACAGTTGCACTAATCTGGACATTGAAAATGGAACAAAAAAGAGAAGAAGCATGTCATAAGGACATTTACCTCATCTGCAAGTCGTAGCAACATGCGTAAAAATCTGGCCAAATGCATCTGTCTGGCAGACAGTTCACCTCGGCCAGAGTAATCTGTCCTATAGAGTGCTGTGGCACTGTCCACTATCAGCAAAGCATATCTGAAGAGAGAGAGCAGATGAACCTTATTATGCAGTGATTTTTCTTCTTGCTTCAAGAGATTATTCCTGCTTTTGTACACAACCTGGGCTGAACCCTTAATTATCAGAAATAAGATGTATCTTGTAGTTCCTCTTGATTATCATGCAGCCATGTTGTCTAGCACTAAAATCAAGTCTGAATGAAAGCCAGTCAAACTCAATGAAAACCATTTTGTTTTCTCTTTTTCACATTCACCCAGTTCTATATCCATTAAATTCTACTGTTAGGCAGATACTCCTAATTACAAGCAATCCATTGGGGGTAACTGTCCTTCCTACCTTATCTCGATAAAAGTAACAGAAATGGGCAAATGTGAAACAAGTTCTTGCAACTGACAAAAACAATGTTACACAATGTCCTATCTGAAAATGGCTTCTTTCTTGTAAATTTTTTCCTTGAAATATGGGACAGGGAGGGAAGAGCATTGCTTAGAATTCATCTTGTCAGTAGCACAGAGAAAGAAATTGGTATTTTGCTCTCTTCAGACAAATAGAACCAACAGGTAAACTAACTGGTAATGTTCAGAAGAAGAGTAACAGCTATATATTACTTTAACTTAAGTAATGAATGTTTCCTTAAAAAATTAAGTTTGGGACAAAGCTTGATTGTTTTAGAAGGCATTTTTAACGTCAGGAGTGAAATAAACAAGAATGTCTTACAGCTTTCATCATGACAACTTTCAAAGATAAAAGGGTATTAACACCAGTATCTTATTTGTTAAACAACGACAATCTCTTTGCTTGTTACTTTTTTACATTGTTACTTTTTGTTACTCTTGTTACCTTGATTCAGTCATCATAGCAGATGCCTGGTAAAGAAGCTGGGTCTGATGATCTGTGTTAAACGCTCGAGCATATGCTACATTATCGAGCACATCACTACCAGATAAGCCATACCTAGAAGATACATCCAACAAAGGAATATTTATTGCTGTTTTTAATAAAATGGAAAACACAGAAAGATTCTGCAAAATAAATCTGACCAGTTATTCTGAAAAACAGCAGTTTCTCCTTTTTTGATTATATTGTCCACTATAGAGGAACTCCTGATAAAGCAACATTTCTTCAAAGACATGCTTTTGGTGCTATCAAAGATTTGCCTTTCTCTTCATACCCCTTCCATTGTTCCTCTCAAGTCAGATATTTTGGTTTCTTTCCTCTGATGAATTCTGAGTTTACAGGCTACCTCAGAGCTTTCCAAACTATTCATGCTGGTGATACCCCTTTTAGACATCCATCATTTTGTGACACAATAATTCAGTAAGTGGAGGCAGCCCCTCCAGCCAGACCTGGCCTGCTGCTGCTGCTGCCACCACCCTCACTGGGGTCTTCCTCTGCTCAGGGCAGTGAAAGAGGCAGCCCCTCCACCCATTATATTCACATGACACGCACACTGCAGCCGACACACCAATGTGTCATGACGCACAGTTTGGAAAGCTTTGACCTATCTTTTCTTCAGTCCTTTCAACTGAAAACACAAGAGTTCCATAGTTCAGCCCAACACAAGTAGGAAGCATACACTCTGGTGGATATATACCAGGTCAATTTTACAGAAGCACGAATTAGGTCTGATGACCCATGTGAGTTCCTACATGGTTCTAGATCATTTTATAGTTTTTTCCCTCCTCCTCTCCTCAAATCTAACTTCTTACTGCTTCCTGTCATGGTTGATTTGACAGAACTGGGGAGAAGCTGCTACCTTCTGTGCTACTTTTTTTTTTGAGGGGAGATGTGTGTCAGAAGTCCTAATAAGTCATCTCTGATATTTAACTTTTTATTCATTGCATTGCTCAAGTCTCCTGAATTGCAGCTGTTAAAAATCCCTATTAGCATCACATTTGAATTAACAGTTGTTGAAAATGAAAGCTGTCTTATATTGAGGGAGACAACTGGTACATCTATCCCATTATTGTCAACACTGGGTAGCAGCAGTTCCTCACGATTTCAGGCCAGATTCCTTCTTAACCATTCCTTGCAATGCAGGGGACCGCAGCTGGGGCCTTCTACATGGGGATCATGCAGTCTGCCAATAATCTATGCCTCCCCCTTTCAAGACTCATAGACACTCCAATTCCTTCCAATAACAGGTTATCTTGTATGTTTAGTCTCTTACTAGTTAGGGTTTTCCTATACATTCATGAGCAGAGAGCGCTGAAGAAGCAGCTAACATATCAATTATAATCTTGGGTAAGTTAGCTCTTTTTTCATCACCATCACATATAACCTTGGGAATATCTCATGGAGAATTATATCAAATCTGTTACTATACTGTGATGTCGCTAAACTTCACCATTTACACATTGTCCGATAGAAAACAGGGAACATTTATACACCTGTCCTTCAAGACAAGGGAGCAAAGCACCTTCCAAAATAGTTCATGTTAATTCCACACCAACCAGAAAATAGTTAACAGAGCTGACTACACCTATTAGCACTTTTATAATCATAATACAGGCCAAAGTCACAGTACACAGCACCTCAAAGTACACATGGAGTGGTATTTCATTTCTTCTTGGATCAGCCTTTGAGGTGGCATTTTCACTTGCAGCCTAGAACATGCGTTTGCAGTACAGTACCTGTTTACCTATTAACAGCATTATAAAGATTATATATTGTAGCATTCTAACTTTTTATATATTTTAACTAATGCAAACAATACAGTATTTTTAATGGAATTCAAGTTGGTTCAAGGTAGATCAGGTTTACTATTGAATTTTATGTATTTCTTTCATCAGTTGTCAGCAGATGGCACTGCAACCTTTTAAAGGACTCTGGATGCAATCCCATTGATTTCCTGGGTATCTTTACAAACCTCTCAGCCACAGCAAGCAGACGTTCTGGACGGAAAGTGCCTTCTGTGTCAATGTACATGGCTTTCCCTTCACCACCACCTCGATCAATAGGGAGCTGAGAAAGGCAAAGCCAGACTGTTACAAGATGGCTTAGAACTGTGGGAAAATTACACCTAGTTGTGTCTTTATATACTGTGCATAGTTTATTTAGTATATCTGGAGTACTGCTTCAGAAAAAATGAACACCAAAGCAAATAAAAAATCATGCTGGTCTTGAAAGGCAAAGATTGATTATTTTGTTTGTAATTCATGAAACATTATGCCAGCTAAAATTTTTAGAATGCCAGCTAAAATGGAAATTTGGGAAGTGCTATTTAATGAAGGACCAGGAAAGCCATGTCTGAGGTAAATACTAAATCACAATGATATACTGTTAGATACTTTAAGCTGCCTTGGGTCCCATTCCATGTTTAAATATTTGAAGGGATGCCATGTAGAGGAAGGAGAGGCCTTGTTTTCTGCTGCTCCAGAGACCAGGACAAGGAGCAACGGATTCAAGCTGCAGGAAAGGAGATGCCACCTGAACCTCAGGAAGAACTTCCTGATGGTCAGGGCTGTCCGGCAGTGGAATATGCTGCCTTGGAGTGTAGTGGAATCTCCTTCCTTGGAGGTTTTTAAGCAGAGGCTAGATGGCCATCTGTCAGGAATGCTTTGAGGGTGTTCCTGCATGGCAGGGGGTTGGACTGGATGGCCCGTGTGGTCTCTTCCAACTCTACATTTCTATGATTCTATGATTCCTGGAGAAAGGCAGCCTACAAATAATAAATAAATGAATAAAATAAAAATTTACAGAATTCCTTATCCATTGGTCATACTTGAATAAATAATATGGCATTATTTGATAGGCCTCATGGGACAGATTCACTCAATGAGCCTTCCATTTAAAATTAGCTGACAAAGCCAGGTTTATAGCCCCTCTGAGAGGTATCACTCTGCAAGGATGGGATAAATTTATTCAGGATCCAAACTAGGGGAAAACTGTTACTGAAGAAGAAAGAATTCTGGAAAATAACACGGAGTACAGAAAGAATCAAGCAGTAAGAAGCATTTCATTTTTTTTATTTAAATATCTCCCACACTGCATAGTGCTTTTAGCAAATTATAGTCTTTCAAAGGGACTTCAAGATTCTTTTTCCACAACCCTTTACTTAACAGTTTAGATACTTACCTGGCAATTTACTGCAAGTGTGTGACATAACTGAGTCTTGCCTGTGCGGAATTCTCCAAACATTTCCGTTATAGATCCTGTTTCTATTCCTCCTTGATAAGAAAAACACTAAGTTTCAGATTCAGTAATCTTATTTAACCTTAAAGATCACTTTGATGTCTTATTTTTGAAATATGTCTAATGCTAAATTATGACTTCTGGAATAACATCCAAAGTAGTTTAGTAAGTCCCAGACTACAAGGAACAGTGAACAGATTTAGATGATGGGAAGTTCCTAAGGGCAAATGAGCTATACAGAACAAATTTTTATTCCTCTTTTACTGTGAAAAGCATGCAGCATTATTCAACAACTAGATAGGGATTTTGGGGTGAAGCTACTGCTTGAATGTTTCCTTGCTGAATAATTTTGCTTTAATGACCTGCTACAAGATATGATATATATGATCCAGCAAGTTTTGTTTTTGTGAAACAGTGATGCAATCATTTGAAAAAAGCTACCATTTTCAGTAATGCAATCCTAATAAGTCCATTCAGAAATAAACTGCACTGAACTTAGTGAGACACTGTGGATATAGGATTTAGTCTAAGTCGTGAAGTTCAATATATGTGTGGTCTAAAAGTAGATTCTTTCTTATATTAGTAGTTTGATGCTACCTATGTCTGTCATACTTTTTATATATGTTTGCCTAAATCTTATTTGACACTTGATTTATGTTTATAGTTTGTGATGAATAAAAATAAATAGTAAATCAAGAGCATAGTTCAAGAGAACCATAGTTCAAAAGACCCACACCTTGAAGGAGCTTGTCAAGTTCTTTTGATCCGGTGGTGATTTGAATGATTTCTGACCTCCGTTGATGGAACTCTGTTGCTGTTGTGAAGCCCATTGGAACTAACTTCGCTGCTTCTGCCTGAAAAAAAGAGGAACATCAGAATACTGAGTACCAAAATGAAATAACACAGCATTTCCATGTTAAAATTCTTGTTTACAATGATATGTTTTCTTTAAATACCATACTGTAATACAATTAGAACAAAACAGACAATTATACCTTATTTGGAAAATTTCAAAGAGCATTATTCAAAAGTAGTAACTAACACAGAGAAAAGCAATGTAAACATTACTCATTTCCATTTTCTTAATAAGTTTAGATGTAATTACCAAGATTTTGTCTGCTTTAGCTTCACTGATGCCTTTAATATTGAGCAATTCCTTCTTTGGTGCATAGGCAACTGCCTCAACTGTGTGAAATCCAGCTTCTTCTAATTTCTTCACATCATTTGCATTTATTCCACATTGCTATGCAAAACAAAAGTACTGTTATTCATTGCAACCTGTTCAGTACAAGATCTGAAACAAGAAACTTGAGTGCAAATAGGAAGAAGATGAGGTATTTTGAGTTCAAGTTTTTGGAAGAAAGGTAGGATAGAAATTACATAAAATAAATAAATAGCCACATTTTCATGTGATATAATATACAGTATGATGATATATATACTAACTTGTACTCTTAGTTCATCTGCTAAATAATGTATGCTGTAATAATAGATAACTTAGTTCTGTTAAGGATTAGATTCATACTATTGGAAAGGACTCTAAGGGCCATCTAATCCAATCTCCTGATAGTGCAGGAATCTACCGGTTTCAAGTGCCTTCCATGATTAGCCTGTCTGTCACACTGTGGCAAAATTTATATTTCCAATAACAAACTAGCTGCTTTTCAAATATTATTGTTTTGATGAAACATGTTTAAGAGGTGAAAATTAAATTTAAGATTAAGATACATTTCAAGATTTCATCACTTTAGGTCTTTCATAGACTCACCAGAAAACAAAATGCCAGATGACGCTGCACTTCCTGTCACGATTTTGAGAGGGACAACAGAGGAAAATGGAAGTATTTGTGGATAGTGGGGAATACTGGGATGGTTGTGTGTGTGGAGTGAGAATATTTTTGTGTGTTTTCACATGGTTATGGGATTTTCTGCAAAAATGGCTTGCAAATTATGTTTTTGGTTTTTTTTTCAAATGGGAAAAGTAGAAGGGTTTGAGGGCCTTTTGGTGTTGTAAAAGTGAGGTCCAGGGGCCACATGTAACCCATACTCTGAGCATTCCAGCCTAAAATTGGACTGGAATATGTGATCATCATCTGAGACCCTCCTGAGTATACCACGTTCTGCAAATATGCATCCAGCAACAACAAGGAGTATGATCTCTTCTGTGATTGCACCTGCTTTCTGGGATACCTATCCCCCAGAAATAAAATACACACCAACACCAAGATGCAGTTGCACATAAAAGCTTTTATTTGCCTCACTGTTTGATGGTTTGTCTTTAGTTTAAAACCAACTGGTTTCTGTAATTTTTTAAAAGTTATGCTGCATATACTGTTCACTTGTGTACCTGTGTTATTGTTGTATTGTTATACATTGTCTGGATACATTGTAGAAGACAGGTGGTATAGATATACCTTAAATGAATGAATGAATAAATAAATAAATCCATCCAGAGTTTGATTAAAGTTTTCACTGGGGGAGATAATGTTTATTTTTATTTTACTAAGAATAAAAAGCATAGTAGAATTCTTTGTAGTGAAACTGGCATTGCCACAATATTTAAAGACTACAAGTAAAGAATATTTTGGTATTCCTAAAGCATTAAACATAAACATGTATTTTACGATAAATATTACATACCTCCAGCCGTGAAATAGGTTGAGGACCAAAGCTTTCCTCCTCTGTTGAGATATCTATACTTGTATCACTCTGCATTTGCATGGCCATTACATAAAATATTCAATATTTCTGACAAAACAGGAAAAGTGTGATAAATGACAGGAGGTTTTATGCAGTATGCTTGACACAACATTCAATTTAATAATATTTTTATTGTATGGTCACACAATAAGCTCTGTTACTACTACTTTAAAGAAAAATACATTTTATTTGTTTAAAAAGCCTCTCCACAGTGCTTTTCATATTTTACAGGGGATCTACCATATTTCTTCTCTACCACGTATGTATTTGCCAAGGACATGCCAGGTGGCTTACAAAACCTTCTAGTAAGCTTAAATAGGAAAATACGGCAATCTCTTCTTTAAATATAATAAGCCATACTGAGTTTAACAAGATTCAAGGGAGGAGCATCGGATTTATGAGCTTTGAACGCCTCCCTTGAACGACAGAAGCCTCACTTGCTTGACTGCCCAGGGAAGCAGAGAGAGTCTGGAAGCCAAGGACACATCCCAGCCCTTCCCTCCACAGACGCAGTTCGGAGAAGTTACTCTCTTCGACTACAACTCCCAGAACCCCTCAGCCACGCATGAGGGGGGAAGGAATTCTGAGGGCTGCAATCCAAACCTATATCTATATAGCTCCTAAAGCTCTGCCCAGTCTCTTGTCTCCCGCTCACCTCTTGTCCCGCCAGGAAGGAGAAGAAGCCCAACTCCCGCTCCTTTCCCCGACAACGGCGATGGCGGCCCACTCAGGAATTAATGTCCTCCCCTGAAAAGCGGAAGGCAAACGTCCTTTTTGGGGGGAAAAAACGAAAAACTTTCCCTTTTCTCACAGCAGGAAGACACGGAGGGAAGCGGGCCACAACTTTACCTCGAGGAGAGGCGGGGGAATCAGCCACGGGCCTGGCTTGTTTGGACCCTGCGGCCCCGCCGGCTTCCGTCTTTCCTCTTTCTCTCCACCCCCAAATTCAGAAGAGCCCGCCACGGCGTCACGTGACCAGGCGTCCAGGCGGGTCAACGAATCCTCTGCGAGCGGACTGGGCTCCGCCTCCTCCAGCGCTCGCTGTCCCGCGTGCGCGCGCGCGCCGTCCTGACGCGGTAGGGGCGTCGCCAAGTTTTTTCTCGCGGAGCGTCTGACTGGTCGTCTCTTTCGAGCGGCCGGTTTGCGAGGGAAGCGGGCGTCCGGTGGAGGAAGCGCCGTTATTTAATTATTTAATTAATTGGTTTGTTCTGTGTGAATACCCTGCGTATTGAGCCGAGGCGGCTGGGGAATGGGAGGAAGTCGTGCCCGAGGTCCACGCTCGCTGGTGCGGAAAGCAGCTCGGTGTGGGAGCGCTCCCGTAACCCTCGGCAAGGGGCGGCTTCAGTACGCGCGCCGTCTGGAAGCGCTGCTGGGTTGCTAGGAAGGGAGGCCTGCCCTCCCGGGAAGACCGGGCGCTTCAGCCTCTCCTCTCCAGAAGTTGGAACGAGAAGTCTCTGGCCGTTTCCGCACTAGGGTGTTACAGCGCTGTCATTCCACTTCCTTTCTTTTCTTTTTTTAAATAATTTGTATTAAAATAGTTCCAAACAAAAATCTCATGTGTCTCGTTGTTACGTCGTTTACACAATTAGTTTCTTTATCAATAATATACAGATTCCTACATACAGTGACTGCACTTAATGCCGTTTAAATCTTTTCAAATATAATTTTTAAAACCTATTCCTTTCCCTCCCAAATCCCTCCCCCGCTTTAACGTTTATCTCGAAATGATCTTCTCCCTTCTTTGGTCCCACCCTCCTTTCCGTCCACCTACTATCCTTTTTTCTGTGCTTTCTTCAAGTCTAACCTGCTTTCCAATGTGTCCACCGAGCCTACAATTTATGTATTATCTTTTTATTGTTGTGTGTCTAGGTTATATTGTTGTATACTTGAATTTCTTAGAACCAGAAAAAATTTGCTTACCTACTTTTCTATTTACTATTGTTAACTATCTAGTACACTTTTTCTAATGCCCTCTTATAAATCTTGTTCCTCCCCCTCTTAAGTATTATTCCACTTTCAACATCGTATGGAATCCTGGGATTTGCAGTTTAGGGAGGGGCCTTTGAGGATTCCATAGGATGCTGAAAGTGGAATACTAGCACTGTAATGCCCTAGTGTGTAAATGGCCTGTGTCAGCATCACCGAGCAAGCTTATCTTCTAGAAAGAGCATCCTTTCCTAGTAACCTAGTGGCGTTTTTAGGGTGTGTGTGTGTCTTAAATATCAGGAACAGAACACGTAGGATTTCATCGTGGTTTTACAAGGAGGGGATTGATGCAGAAACAATTCTAGTAGAGTGTGCATGTTATCAGTCGTTAAATTTCTGTTCCACCTTCCTGAAAAGAAAGGCAGATGAAGTGAGCCAGTTGGGGTACGACCCTGGATATCAAGAGTTTGATTCTTGCTCAGCTGTGGAAACCCACTGGGTGACCTTGGGTGTGTCACATGCATACACACACACACACACACACACACAGCCCTCCAAAAAACCATGATAGATTTGCTTTAAGGTCATCCTAAGTCAGAGATGACATGAAGGCAGACAGCAACAACAAAAGGCATGGAAAGGAGACAGAACAATCCAATAGATGTAGACGAAGTTTGGCCCGCCATGTGCTTTGGACTACAATTCCCATAATTCCTTAGCATTGGCTATAGGGAGTGGGGCTTCTAGAAGTTGAAGACCAGTTTGCAGTTCTTAAAATACAGAAAATAATGTTAGAAATCACAATCTATTTTGACAGTGTAGGGTTGTGAAATATAACCAATACTGTCAGTGTTTGCAGGATATGGTGGTATTTGAAAAGGTGCTTTTTCTTTCTGATTTGGACAGAATGTAGATACAGCAGCCCTACAGTATTGGAAGTTATTTGAAGATAAGGCATCTCTTGCATTTGAAAATCAAGACCCGATACAAGTTCTTGTTCCTGTTTGCCATAAAGTTGGTTATGACTTATCACAACTCTATAAACATTAGACTTTCAAAAAGGTCATTGTAAACCCTGCTCAAATCTTCCAAACTTAGGACCATGGCCTTGTTGACAGAATCAGTCTGTCTAATGTGGTATTCCTCTTTTCCTGCTGCCTTCCATTATTGTCTTTTCCATGGAGTCATGCCATCTCATGTTATAATGTCCCAACTACAATAGCCTGTTTAGTCATTTTGATTTCCACTGAGAATTCAGGCTTGTTTTGCTCTAAGACCCATTTATTTTTCATTTTGGTGGTTCATGGCATCTATAGAACTTTCCTCCTGCACCACATTTCAAATGAGTTGATCTTCTTTCTGACAGCTTTCTTCACTGCCCAGCTTTCAAACCATACATAAAAATTAGAAATGCTATGGCATGGATGATTCTGACTTTATGTATCTTTACACTTGATGATATACAACTATTCCTAGACTTGTTAAAAATGTGACTGGGTACATGAATGTGGAAAAACTCATTATTAACTTTCCAGTTGTAAAAGTAGAAGATTGGTCATGCTTGTTTTTTTTAAACTGAGTTCAAACGAATCCAATTTCTGACAATAATAGCCTTTAGGTCATGAGCAGAAAATCAGGGCACATATTGAAATGATATGGTTGACTTTTTTCATAGCTTCAATTTTAGCTCCTTCCCCTTGCATAGTTGCTTTGTATGAGGCAGAAGCACAGCACTACAACTTATAAGATGCAGAGAGCATCAGTTGTATTAAATTCATGTTGGCATACTTGTCCACTGGGTTAGCAAGTAATTGTTTACAACAGACATAATTCTTCAGTCTGTTATGTTAGGGTACCATAATCCCAGCCCCCAGCCCCCAAAAAACAAAAACCACCCAACTCTCAGCAGAGCTTGGTACCCTGGGTAAGAATCATGGCTAAGCACAAATTCTCTTGACTTTGAAATGATTCCTTTTATAAAGATACATGGTACAGCCGTGCCCAATTCTCCGTCTTGTCCACAAGTTATATGTAGCTACCACATGTGTGTGAACAAGTTGCTGGGCAATACTGCATATGTCCTGACCATAATATGGAGTCATAAATATCTTTAGATGCTTGATTAGGATTTGAAGTCATTCTATAATTTGTTTTGTAGAATGGTTATAAACAAAAGATGAACCTTTTGGGTACAACCTTTTGAATCTGGAAAATTGGTTCATAATCAACATCTATAAAGAAAAAAAATGAATAGTGAGAGTCTAGAAAAATATTTAGGAGATAATGACATGACTGTAAACTCCAAAATGTGTGGAGAAGTCTTAACAGCTGCATATATTATAACTAGCACTGCTTTGCTCTCAGCTTATAGCCACATTCACTCTTGGTCTATCCTCTAACATGAACAAATAAGCAAATGTTCATACAGTGCAAATAAGTAGCCTTCTGAATTTTTAAAAGTAGCCAGCAAAGCAACTAAATAATTTGATAGTTAAACCAAACCTTTATGAACTACTACAGCAGAAGAGCCCTCTGCTGGTACACCTATAAAACTGAAAACATTAACTCCAAAGCCTCCAAAGGTCTTTTTTTCCCATGGTTCTACCAACATAAATTTTTCAGTAGGCTGTTTCTAGTTTTCCAGTATATAACAGCCATTATTATAGTAAAAAAAAAAGCAAAAAAAAGCCGAGTATTAGAAAGCAGTATGTCTTCATTTTAGAAATTTAAAAACTATTTCAGAAATGTGTTTGGATTATTCTTGAAATTATTTTTGAGAACTCTGGTACAATTTTGTAGCATTTGAGCTTATTATTAATTGGTCAACTCCAGTTGATTTTAAACATGTTTATTACACTTCCCTTCTTTCACAAAGGGAACCAAAACCATTTAAAAATATCAACACTCAAAATTTCAAAAGAAAATTTTAAAATAATATACTTTACATATATACAGGAATTTCCAGTAACTAAGACCAGAAAATGGAGAAATTCTGGATGTGTCACTATGGTAAAACTAAGCTTACAGATCCAAGAAGCAACTATATCAGCCTGAATAAAGTTCAGAATGCTGTACTCAAGGGCATTCTAGTGATTATTAATGATCTCTGCTCACACATTGAATTCAGCCAACAGAAGCACGAATGCAAGCTAACCTCAAGAGTTTGCATCTCTGAAACATCACTGGGAGGTCCATTCAGTTTACTTGATGCACTGTTTTAATTTTTGTACTTCCAGTTAATTTGATATTGTGAGCTAGGTTAAGAAAATAAAACATTTACATGTATGCTCAAACTGAAGCAGCTTAGTAAACATCCCTTTACTGCAGAATTCGATCTTTGAAAACTGTATACATCACAGATACAGATCTACAACACTGTTTTATGTGAGAAGAACATTTCCCAGCCACAGTTAGCACTTGAAGATAAGAATTTTAAAGGAACCACATGAAATTCTCTTTTCACTAGATTTTCCAGAACAGCTAGCTATTAACACTACCTAAGTATGTAAGTAAATACCAGGCCATTGAGATAGTGCTGCTCAGCAGGTGATGTAAGGTTTTTTTTTCAATGTTCTAGGGGCAGAGTGCACTGTCGAACAGCTACTCTTTGCTGTTTGTGGATTGTCGAAGGAGAACACTGGAGCAGATTATGACTAATTTGTTTGACTATTCGCCTCAAGTAGTTGGCTCCTGCTGGAACACTAGACAAAACCATAGAAATTTCTTCTTGGCTGAGAAAGAAAATATGAGATGGTGAGCACTCAAGTACTTTTAATCAAACTTTCCTTCAAAATTATAATAACAATTGTTGTTCACAAGTCTTCTGCTTTATTTCACTCACCTAAGATTGCCTGTGCATTCTTGGATGGTGAAAGTGACTGGTGATGCAGGATAGTTGGCGGATAAAGAGATTTCAACTTCAAACTTTGCACAAGCAACCGAACTAGAGAATAAAAACTTCACTCTGCATATATTAAAAAAAAAAATTCACGGAATTATTAGTGAGGTAATTCATTATCTGAATGTAACTGTTAAGCCTGTACATAAGCAGTGGACAACTGCTATCGGTGTGGTGGCCAATTCTTGCCCTCACAGACTCATGGTACGCCATTTCTAGCAACTTTGTTGAAACACTTTCAAGGTTTTTTCCCACTGTGTATGTGTGTAGGAATTGGCCTCCAAGAGTCACAATTTACTATCTGTGGATGAAAAATGCTGCCTGACTTTTTTTTTCCCACGTGAAGGAAGAGCTTTGGCATTTAAGAGAAGACTGGGAGCCATGCGCAGACTGCATCTTGCCCACCTCAATCTACATGAAATTATTGGGAGAAATAAGGGAATGTGGAGTGAAGCATCATTGACATGCATAGCTGTACTTCTCCTTTTCGTCTGATCCAAGGAAAACAATGATAGCTGTAGTAGTGTCTGGGCTGGGGAAGAGCTAAGAACCTGAAGCTAAACAGGACAGAAATATGATATTAAGTTTATATTAGATGGGAATCACACTCCTGCACAGAGATCCAGTTGGTAACTTGGGGATACTTCTCAACTCAGTTTTGCTGTGAGATGCCCAGGTAATATTAAGGACTTAGAACATCTTTTTAAAACTTCAGTTGCTACACCAACTGGACATGAAACAGAATGATCTGACTACCAGCCCATGTTTTGGTTTGTGGCAGCTAGGCTTGTTTAACATAACACATTAAACAAAATTACTCATTTTCCCCCCCTAAACCTTCTTTACCTTCCACTTTTCCCATCACTGTCAACAACACACTTATTCATTTGGTGAAGGAAGCTCGCAGTCTTGGATTAATTTTTGACTTCTCTTTGTCTTTTGCTTCCTATATCAAGACTGTTGCTAGGTCATGTCGCTTCTTTCTTTATAACATCTCTAAAATCCGACCCTTCCTTTCTCCCTTTTCTGCCAAGACTTTAATCCATGCTCTTGTTATTTCTTGTCTCAATTACCGTGATCTTTTACTCACTGGTCTTCCTCAATCTCATCTTTCCCGTCTGATCTCTGTTTTTCATTCTGCTGCTAAAATCATTTTCTTAGCCCGCCATTTCGATCACATTACCCCTCTCCTGATTTCCCTTCATTGGTTACCTATTCCTTATAGGATCCTTTATAAGCTTCTTATTTTGACTTTTAACATCTTACATAATTTAGCTCCTCCTTATCTTGCTGCTCTTATCTCTCCTTACCAGCCAGCTAGAAACCTATGCTCTGCAAATACTTGCCTTCTTACCCAGCCGAGACTTTCCTCCTCTTTAGCTCGGTTACGCCCTTTTTCTCTCGCTGCCCCTTATGCATGGAATTGCCTCCTGGTGACCCTACAAACTGCCCCTTCTCTTACTGTTTTTAAATCTAAGCTGAAAACTTTCTTGTTTTCTGAAATTTTTGGAACGTTGGACTAGTTTTATTGCTATTTAGATATTGTATTTTATTGGCATTATAGTACTGTTTATTGCCATTATAGTAGTGTTATGTTGTACTGGTTGTAATTCCATATACCCTGGATCCTTTTTGTTGTATATTTTCATTTTATTATGTATTTATTTAGGGCAACTGCTATATTTTAAATTTGTAAAGCACCATGTACATGGATGGCACTATATAAATAAGGGATAATAACAATAATAATAATTATATATACCTCTGGAAACTTAACTGGTCCAGAATACAGGTAAGGTTGTTAAAAGGGTCCATCGTTGTGAACAGCAGGCCAGCCCTTTGTCTCTAGGGAGAATTCAAGATGCTAGTTTTGCTGTAATAAAAGCCTGTGTGTCCTGAGACTGGGTACCTGGGGGATTGTTGCTCCTATAATGAATATGTTGAGCAACCAGGATCTTTTTAAGAAGTGAGGGACCTGCCTAGAAATAATTAGATGAGTGAGCAAAGGGAAAGGGGGCTTTTCTGTGACTGAATGAATGCAAGTCTCTCTTACGGATCTCTGTCTGGTTCTTTTTTAGATATCTGGCAAAGTCCAATCAATTTTGACCCAGCTCTTTAATTTTGTTTTGTTTCATCTTTGGCTCTGAAGGTACAATATTTGAATCTGGCTTTGTTTTTTTTTTTAATTATCTGATTTAGTTGAGCCACTGCATTTTGTAATTTTTTAATATTATATTGGGTATTATGATTCCTTGTTCCATAAGTAGTGTTGAGAGAACTAGCAAATGATTTTAAAAAACATCTACAGAGCTGAAATGTGCCAATGAACAGATACAACTCAATTGTATCTGTTCATAAAGATACTCCATCTTTACAAGCTGTCTTTTTTCAAATATCCAAGATCTTCAATACACAGGACTGGATTAAAGTTTACTTACTTTGTATCATTCACCTCAGTTTTGAGCAGGTAAAATTTTCCACCCCATCTATTCAGAAACTCTATCTCTTCTCCCAGAAGCTGGCAGCGACTCACCACCAGAGAGATGTCACGCAGCATCTGATGGACAATTGGAGCAAGTTATCATTACATTTTAACAATATTGTAAATGGCAGACCTATAAAATCTTACCCTAGTCACTTTGAAGGCAGACTTCAGAAGCATTAAGATAAATAGGAATTACAAATTTTAGAAATATAACTGAAGTAACATATAAGAGCAGAGAACACACAAATCAAATCAAAGTCAGAAATAAAAGAAGATAATGGAGCAGCAGCAGCTACAATTTTTGAATCTATTTTAATAATCATCTAAAAGAGCTCTGGGTCCACTCCACTAACTGAGTTGATGGGATGCAATAACATGTCAATTAATATTTTAATTGTTCAGGTGTTGGAACAGATTAACAGCATGGAGGACCTACAGACAAAGCAATCTGTGTGGTGAGATGCACAGAAACAAGAAGCAACATTTAAGACTAAGAGGGGAGTGACCTGGAGTCATTTTGTTAGTGTGGAGACATAATGACTAGAATCTATTGTAGATGCTTTTTTCATGTATTCTACATTTGACTGTTGAAATCAGACCTGGTTTCCAAGGAAAGAAGAGAATGAATGTTTAGTTCTCACATTTGCTGGAATGGGAAAGGAAGAAAAGCTAAGTCACTCTTTCTGTACTTCAGAGAAGGAAGAGAAGTGATAATATAGGCTCCTATACTGCTCTAAATACAGTGGGATGCAAGCCAAACCATTGACTTCTACCTCTTTTATACTGTCATTTATTTATATTTCATAAAAGTGACAGATTAGCATCACAATTAGCAAAATTGCAATTTCAAAATAGTCTCATGGTGGCTGAATGAAGATGGCAATCCCCTCTTCCTCTGCAATCCTCTGTGCTCTTTGAAAAATCTGCTCCAAAGGGTTGGGGCACATCCCAGATAAGCATGAGAGGTGATGCTGGTGGCTGCACTGCAAAATTGGCAAAAATCTCTTTCCTCACTTCTGGTAGCAGGCGCATTCTAAGTAGAATTTTGTCCCAGATGCTCCCTTTGAAAGAAGGTCTGAATGCAAGCCACCATGGCTAGTTTGTTTATTTTTAAAAATAAAAATGACTCTTCCATCCTAAAAGAAACCTCAAACTGGAATACAAAGAAATAAAGCAGGGTACAATAAAAGTGTATTCTCTGTAATCTGCTTCAGGTGTCAAATGACAGTTTAGCAGATAACAAGCGCTACTGCTATCTACCAAAAGATGCCCTAGACCAGGGCTTTCCAAACAGTGTGCTGCAACACATTAGTGTGTCTGTTGCCTGAAGTTTATAGATGTGTCACCTACAGTCTTGGAAATGTATGTTATTTATAAATCATATATTTTTAAAAATATATGAAAGGTTTTCATGAGATATGTTGTGTCCCCATTTTGTTATTACAATTTATGTATGTGTCTGTATCTCTTATAAGGGGTCAGTTTAACCTCCAGTTTGCTAGTAAAACTGAATTACTGTGTTGTGAAATGATGCATGTCTAAAAAGTGTGTCACTAATATGAAAAGTTTGGAAAGCTCTCCCCTAGACCTTTTGAAAGTTTACGCACTTCAATACTTCTACCAGTAGAGGCACTAGCAGAAGGATTTTTACCTGTACCCTGTCTAGATGAAATTCTATGCTTTCTTTGGAAATTGAATTTGAACTTCATGTTAATTACCTGAGAAAGCTGGTTCACTGTTAAGCATTTCTCCTGCCATGAACTTTGACTGTTAATAAACTTGAAGATGAGCCTATGTACAAGTTTTGATGAAGGCAAAGCTTTTGCTTCTGTAAGAACAATCAAGCAATAAACAGTAAAATATTGTTACATTCAGATTATTTCCAATATAAGTTAAATTACAATCATTTTTAGGCTATAAAGAAAACTTTAAATGCATAGGCTTTGTGGAATTAATATGCCAGTTTCTGGGCAATACCAGTTGCTGAAGATGCCTTTCATACAAAATGCAAGGAAGAAATGTTCTGGCTCTTTATTTTTCACATGCAGGGCTGTTTGTGTGTGTGCAGAGAACATTCAATAAAACCTATCTGCAGTCTTCTTTTTAATTAAAAGTTCAAATAATAACAATAGTAGTAGTAGTGTATATTTATATCTGACTTTTTTCCCAAATTGGGACACAAAGTGGCTCACAATTTTAAAAAAATACAGTTAAAATCATACAAAAAGTGAACAGTTTAAACTATTCACAGAGACAATAAAACATAATTTAAAAAGATAATTTAAACAATGCAGCACCCCCTCACTTGTTCTTTAAAAACTTTGAATTTATTAAAAGGAAAAAAAAACCCTTAACCAGAACAATAACAATGCAGTTCTGCAAATAAAATATACTTTTCATGCATAGGTTGAAGGTGACTTGACTGTACAAATCAAGAACAAATAACTGATACTCTTTAAAATCTGTGTATTTTGATGAGTAATGTTTCATATCGAGCTGAAAGAACAGGTTGCTTACTTGTGACTGTGGTTCTTTGAGTGGTCATCTGTGCCCTCACACAATGGGAATCTTCGCGCATGTGCAGCAGCTTTTCGGAAAGTTCCAGAGCTGAGCAGCTTGGCGGGAATCCCTCCCCCATCCAGTACTGAGCATGCTCAGTGTCACCAAGCTAACAGTCTCTCCTCGGTTTTGAAGTCCGCCGAAGCAAGACCTGAAATTGGGGAGGCTGGGCGGGTGTGTGTGAGGGCACAGATGACCACTCGAAGAACCAGTTACAGGTAAGCAACCTGTTCTTCTTCTTCGTGGTCTCTGTGCCTCACACAATGGGAGGCTGAGTAGCTTACTTACTGTTGGACGGCGGGTCAGGTCCACAGCCAAAGCGAGCATCACGCGGTAGTCAAGGCGGTAGTGGTGGACGAAGGTCAAAGGCTGCGACCATGTAGCCACATGGCAAAGCTCCTGTAGGTCGACTCCCCTGAGAAGGGCTGCTGAGGAGGCCATTGCCCTGGTAGAATAAGCCCGAAGCAAAGCCGGGGGAGGTTGCCTGGCAAGTTCATAGGCAAGGTGAATTGTCTGGGCAACCCATTTGGAAAACAGTTGAGAAGAGACTTTATGACCTTTCCGACGCCCACCATAGCATACAAAAAGGCAGGGAGTCTGACAGAAGTTGGAGGTCCGTTGAAGATAAAAGGCAAGCATGTTGAGCGAGTGAAGAGGGCGCTCAAGGGACGATGCAGGGTCTGGATAGAAAGTAGGTAGAATCAAGTCTTGATTTATATGGAAATCGGAGAATACTTTAGGAAGAAAAGAAAGATCGGGATGGAGGATCACTTTGTCCCAGTGGAACACCAGGAACGGCTCATCACAACACGACACAATTAGTTCTCCTGCCTGCCTGGCTGAAGTGACAGCGACCAAGAATGCTGACTTCATAGTGAGGAGGCGGTCATCAGATGCAGTCATCGGTTCAAAGGGATGGTGCATGAGTTGGGACAGGACAAGTGACAATGACCATGGAGGAAGCAGTGGAGTGACAGGAGGATACAGGTGTTGCAGGCCCTTGAGGAATTGCTTCACTGTAGCATTCTGGAAAAGGACAGAAGAAGGAGAACCTTGTGGCTGATAGGCCATGATTGTGGAGAGATAAACTTTCAGGGAGGAGAAAGTGAGGCCCTGATCCTGTAACGCCAGGAGGAACTGAAGCACTGTGGACAGGGAGGTAGGAGAAGCAGGCTCATCACAGGAGACAGCAAAGGCCACAAACTTCTTCCGTTTGTATTCATAGGACCTACGAGTCGATTCTTTCCTTACAGCCATGAGAACAGCTTGGATAGCGAGGGAGTCTAGAATGTTGTCCTCCAAGCGTGCAGGTAGAGAAGAGGGAGGTCCAGGTGCAGTACCCAACCCCCTGAATGAGACAGGAGGTCTGGCGTGTTCTGGAGCCTCATGGTGTGGCCCTGCGCCATGCCGAGGAGAGGGCCGAACCAGTGCTGCCTCGGCCAGAAGGGAGCGATGGGGATGGTGTCTGCCTTGTCTGTCGCAATTTTAGCCACCAGTCCACCTAGGAGAGGAAACGGTGGAAAGATGTAAAGGAACTATCTGTTCCAAGGAAACTGGAATGCATTGCCGAGAGAGCCGGGGCCCAGGCCGGCTCTTGAGCAATAACGGGGACACTTCCTGTTGCAATTGGTCGCAAAGAGATCGACGGTTGGAGTGCCCCATCGGGACACGATCCACCGGAAAGCTACATTGGATAGGGACCATTCGTGATGACACAGTGTCCCTGCTCAGCATGTTTGCGGTCACATTGTCCTGCCCTGCAGGGTGCACTGCAATGGAGTGTATCCGTAGTGGAATGCACCAGTCCCAGATGCGTAGAGCCAGATGGAGCAGAGTGGAAGAGTGAGTGCCTCCTTGCCGATTCAAGTAACAGACAGCTCTCGTATTGTCTGATAGGATCTGGACGATCTGTCCGACAACGAAGTTTCGAAAAGCCTGAAGCACTTTGAAAATCGCCAGTAGGTCCAACACGTTGATATGAAGACACAACTCCAGGCCAGCCCAGCGGCCTTGAACTGTGCAACCACGACAGTGAGTTCCCCAGCCCAGGAGAGACACGTCGGTCGTGATAGTGAGAGTCAGACGGGGCTCCCGAAATGGCATCCCCGATAAGAGATGGCTTGGGGACAGCCACCAACAAAGTGAGTCCCACACTGGACGAGGCACCAAAGGAACACGAAGTTGATCGTCGAGGAGAGGGTTGAAACAACGGAGAAACCAGTGCTGGAGAGGGTGAGCGCAAAGGCGGGAGGAATAGGTAACAGCCATCATCGCAGCCATGTAGCCTAGGAGCTGTTGAATGTTGCAGGAAGAAATGGACGGATTGCGCATGATGGCAGCCGCAGCCTGTCGCAGAGTCTGTGTGCACTTCAGAAGTAAGAAGGCCCTGGCTTGAGTGGAGTCGAGGGTGGCCCTGATGAAATCTAGGGCACGCGAGGGCTCGAGCTGGGATTTCTTGGGGTTCGCTCTGAGTCCGAGATCAGAAAGGAGGGAGAGGGCAACATGGATGTCCTCGTATAGCTTTTGTTTGCAGGACACCACCAGGAGCCAGTTGTCCAAATAGGAGTAGACCAGCACATTCTTCATGCAGAGGTAAGACACCACAGGGGTTAGGCACTTTGTGAAGACCCGGGGGGCGGAGGAGAGGCTGACGGGAAGAACCTTGTATTGGTTGCAGATGCTGTTGATTGCAAAGCAGAGGTACCTCCTGTGCTGGGGGTGAATGGAAATGTGGATGTAGGTGTCTTGTAAATTGATGGACGCGAACCAGTCCCAGTGCCTCAGAAAAGGTAGAATCAAGGACAAGGTGACCATCTTGAACTTCCAGGGGGAAAATGAAGGCGTTCACCCCCCTGAGGTCCCGAATGGGTCAGAGCGTGCCATCCGATTTGGGTGCTGTGAAGTACCAGGAAAAGTACCGTGGATTTTGCTGCGGGTGGAAATCGCTCTATGGCCCCTTTGAGAAGGAGGGTCTCTACCTCTTCAAGGAGGGTCGGGTTGGCAGGGGTAGAATAGAAGACGCCAAGAGAAGAAGCACTTCGAAACTCAATGGCGTAACCAAGACGAACTATGGTCAAAATCCATGAGTCTGAAGTGA
The DNA here is from genome assembly GCA_948472985.1 of Iguana delicatissima. Taxonomy (NCBI): domain Eukaryota; kingdom Metazoa; phylum Chordata; class Lepidosauria; order Squamata; family Iguanidae; genus Iguana; species Iguana delicatissima. The sequence continues at coordinate 5,223 of CAOKZL010002066.1, read as the reverse complement.
TGTTGCACCAGATGTTGAGGTGGTGGGCCAGTCCTGTGGTTCTGGTGAGGCGGTTGGGCAAGTGGAAGAGGGGCAGAGGCGGCGACCTGCAACGGGAGTCAAAAATGAGATTTGGCAGTCGAGGAGGATTTCTTGGAAGACGGTTGGCGACGTCTAAAGGAATGGTGGGAAGAGGCCCGTAAGGAAGATTGCAGAGATAAGAAGCAAGGAAAGCATGATCTGTAAGAGTAGGAAGGTGCCTCGAGGAAGAACGTGATGAAGGTGGCCTTCTAAGCTGGGCCGAGGGGTGAAGGTTCATCTTTTTAGCTGTCAGACGAGCTTTCACAAGTTGGTCCATTGCCTCATCTGTAGTGGCATGGAACAACCCTTGGCCATCAAAGGGCAGGTCCTCAATATGCTTTTGGCTATCCTCGGTTAAACCAGCGGACCGGAGCCAAGTGAAACGGCGGAGCGCAATTCCACCAACCATCATGAGCGCTGCACCCTCAACAGCATGTCAAGAGGACAAAATCTATTGATTCGAAAGGGCCACAGACTCGTTAAAATATTGAACAGTAGTGGCCCTGTGATCATCTGGCAGGTGGGAGAGGAGGGGAAAGAATCTATCCCAGATGTTGAGTTGACAGGCCGCCAGGCAAGCTTGAGTATTGGAGATCCTGGCGATCAACGAAGAAGCAGAATAGAAGCAATGGGCAAAGACATCTAAACGGCGGCCCTCGTGGTCATATGAGCCCTTTTGCCCCCTTTAGTTTGGGATGACTAAACAACGACTCAATTTGGAGTCGGATGATTGAAGAGGAAATCAAAGTCTTTCTTCTGTGTGCGGTAGAGATGCTCCAGGCGGTGAGGGGTTGGTTGAAGCGAACCCAGCTGGGCCCAAGGGTGCTTCAAAACCTCCTGCAGGATGGCAAGGAATGGAATCGGAGCTGTCGAAGGGGGGCGAATATTGACATAGTGGAAGACTGGGTCCTGTACAGTAGGAGCAGATCCAGAGATGTCAAGGCCCAAAGCAGTGGCCATACGGACTAAGATGTCCAAGAACTGCTTGACGTCCTCAGGAGCGGAATCAGGAGATTGTTCTCCAAGCGCTAGAGGCGGTGAGATGTGAGATTGTGGTGTGGAATCCGTAGAATCACCATTGGAATCATAAGAACTGGAAGAAGGAGATGATGAGTGAAGGGATTGAGAAGGACGATGTCGGGCTGGTCCTGTTGCAGAAAGAGCAGCAGATGGAGCAGAAGCTGGTAGAACAGTCGGGGCCAGTAGCGAGACTGGAATTTGCACTGGTACTGAGGCTGGGGTGCGGATTGGTACCAAAGTCAATGCCAACGAAATGAGTAGTACAGTTGGGATCATTGGAATGACAGACTGTGTCGACAACGAAGCCGACAGAGTGTTGGCAGAGTGGATGCAGGTTGAGTATCCGGCGGAGGCTATGACACCGTGGCTATCACCCGAGGAGGAAACGAAACGGCCTGACGATGAGGTAATGGATCTCTTGACCGGTGGCGAGACCAAGAGCAGCAGTAGTAGGCCAATCAGGACCGAGAACAGGATCTGGAGTGGCAATACCGAGGAGAATGCTGGTAATAAGATCCCGAAGGGGACCGCGATGGAGAGCATGAACGTTGAGGGCGGTAAGGAGACCAATGGCGAACATCGGGATGGTACCAATCGCAGTAGGCCGGCAAGTAAGAGTGGCAGGAGCCGGGCTGCTCTCTCCAAAGATGTTTGTGGCCATACCTGGCGATATAGGAGGCCAAGGAAAAGGGCAAATCCACCCTTGCCAGCGAAGGCTCATAAGCGGTGCGATGTCAGTAGTCTCCACAATGTGGAGATCTATCCCATTCACTACGTCCCAGAGAGCTAGCCATACTAAGCTGTGGTTGGTCTTGGGAAACAGTGTGAGGAGCATCCAAAGCAAGTGGACAGTTGAACTTGGGATGGCCAAGAGAGAGAGTCAGAGCCATCTGAATTTGCAGGCAGCCATCTCTGGATTGGCCAGAGGTCAGAGGCAAGGAAGCCATCGGTGAGGATCGACGGTCCAAGTCAGAAACCAGAGCCACAGTAGCTGGGACCGACAGTACCGGGAGCTCAGTAGCGTCCCATACCAGTGAAAGGGCAGGAGCATTCTCCTCCTCGATGGTGGACGTCGCAGGCTGCGTTGGTGGAGGAGTCAGTAAGGGACCGAGAGAGGCAGGTCAAATAGCCGACGGACGGGTAGCGGGAGAAGGAGAGCGGTGCTTCTCCTTTCTCCTTTTCCTTGTTGGAGGAAATGGAAGAATGGTGCAATGAGGCGTGTTTACGCTCTGCCAAGGTAGGGACCTTGCGAACTTGTTGTGAGGTCGAAGTGGCATTTCCAGCGGCTTGGACAATAGGCATCTTGGAGAGCTTTGGAATCTTAGGCAGAGACGAAATCGGCGGCAAGGTCGATGAGGCTGCCGTCAGTACCAAGGCTGTCAATACCGAAGGTGCGGACACTACTGATAACGTTGGGGCCGAAGTAGAGGACGTCGTAGAAGGTGCCGATACCGACACAGTGGACAGAGTGGTATTCGAAGAAGCCTGCTCCTTAATGTGAAGAGCCTGCTCCCAACAATAGGATTTCAACCGAGAAGCTCTATTAAGAGTCTGTGAAGTGAAGTCCTTACAAATAGAGCAGGCCTTAACATTATGGCCCTCCCTGAGGCAGAACAAACACTCGGGGGGGGGCATCTGAAAGGGAGACCTTACAGCTGCAAGAAGCACACAACTTAAACAAAGACAACATAAGAAGGGGGGAAGAGTTCTTACAGTTTTGTTGTAAAGACAAGAAAAAATGAACAAAAGACGATGAAAAAGGCCAAGAATCGAGGAACTGCTCAGCGAGGAAGCCTTCCAAGCTGCTAACAGGTCGGCGGATGAAAAGAAACTGAGGAGAGACCGTTAGCTTGGTGGGACTGAAAATGGATGGGGGAGGGGTTCCTGCCAAGCTGGAACTTTCCAAAAAGCTACTGCACATGCGCGAAGATTCCCATTGTGTGAGGCACAGAGACCACAAAGAAGAACAGGTTGCTTACCTGTAACTGTGGTTCTTCGAGTGGTCATCTGTGCCCTCACACATTGGGATCTTCGTGCATGCGCAGTAGCGTTCGGAAGATTCTAGAGCTAAGCAGCTTGGCGGGAACCCCTCCCCTCTGCTTGTACTGAGCATGCTCAGCTGCCAAGCCAACAGTCTCTCCTCAGTTTTGGAGTCTGCCGGAGCAGGACCTGAAGAGGGGAAGGCTGGGCGGGTGTGTGTGAGGGCACAGATGACCACTCGAAGAACCACAGTTACAGGTAAGCAACCTGTTCTTCTTCTTTGTGGTCTCTCTGCCTCACACATTGGGAGATTGTGTAGCTTACCAGTGGACGGTGGGTCAGGTCCTAGAGAATGGAAGACAACACCGCACGGACAAAGCGGGCATGTCATCGAGCCTGGCAGTCCAGTCGGTAGTGGCGCACAAAGGTCAAAGGTCATGATCAGGTAGCCACACGACACAGCTCCTGCAGGTCCACCCCTCGAAGGAGAGCTGCTGAAGAGGCCACAGCTCTAGTAGAGTGGGCACGGAGCAAAGCTGGCAGAGGCTGCTTAGCCAGTTCATATGCCAGCAAAATTGTTTGGGGCACCCATTTGGAAAATCTCTGGGTGGACACCTTCTGGCCCTTTCGATGACCACCATAGCAGATGAACAGGTGGGGAGTTTGGTGAAAGGACGAAGTCCGCTGAATATAAAAAGCCAGAGCTTGATGGGTGTTGACCGAGTGGAGAGATCGCTCCAGAAGCATAGCTGGATTAGGGTAGAAAGTCGGAAGGACGCTGTCCTGGTTAAGATGGAAATCGGAGACCACCTTAGGCAGGAAGGAGATGTCCAAACGCAGGACCACCTTGTCCCGATGAAAGACCAGAAAGGGCTCTTCGGACCGCAGTGCTGTCAGCTCGCTTGCTCGCCTGGCCGAGGTGACAGCGACAAGGAAGGCCGCCTTCATGGTCAGGAGCCTGTTGTCAGCGGTAGCCATAGGCTCAAAAGGCGGTTGCGTCAGCTGGAAGAGCATCAAGGATAGCGACCAAGGTGAGAGCAGTGGGGACACTGATGGGTAAAGATGCTGCAGCCCTTTGACAAACTGCTTGAGGGTGGCGTCCCAAAAAAGTGCCGCCGAGGAGGTATCACGTGGCTGGTAGGCAACTATGACTGCAAGGTAGACCCTCAAAGATGCAAAGGCCAGTCCCTGTTCCCGAAGGTGCAGAAGGAAGTGCAGCATGGTAGGTAGGGCGACCAGGGATGCAGGTTCATGATGAGCATCTGTGAAGGCCATGAACCTCTGCCACTTGTAATGGTAAGACCTACGCATCGATTCCTTCCTGGCTGCAGTGAGGACATCCCATATGGCTGGAACATTTAAAGGATTATCCTCCACGTGTGGAGAGACAGGAGTGGTAGGTCTGGATGCAGCATGAGACCGTCCAAGTGGGAGATGAGGTCCGGTACCACTGGAAGCTTGAGAACCCAGCCTTGAGCGGCCTTGAGGAGGGGCCCGAACCAGTGCTGCCTCGGCCAGTACAGGGCCACCAGGATGGCGTTGGCGCAATTGGAGAGCATCTTCGTAATCACTCGACCCAGGAGCGGGAATGCGTACAGAAATTCCTTGTCCCATCAGAACTGAAAAGCGTTGCCGAGAGAGCCCCGACCCAGTCCGGCTCTCGAGCAGTACCGGGGGCACTTCTTGTTCTGACTGCTGGTGAAAAGGTCGATGGATGGCTGACCCCATCGGGCCACTATCACTCGAAATGCAGTTCCAGAGAGGGACCACTCATAGTGGCATGAGGTGTCCCTGCTTAGGGTGTCTGCGTGACGTTCTCCTGGCCACCAGGTGGACAGCAACGGGGTGAACTCAGAGTGGCACGCACCAGTCTCAAAGATGAAGGGCTATGTTGAGCAGGGTGGTGGACCAGGTACCTCCCTGTCTGTTCACATAGCACGCGGCCGTTGTGTTGTCCGAGAGGATCTGCACCGTGCAGCCGACGACCAGATTGCGAAACACCTGTAGCGCCGTCAGGATGGCTAGAAGTTCCAGGGCATTGATGTGAAGGTGAGTCTCGAAGCCGATCCAGTGCCCTTGCACCCTGAGGTAGCTGTAATGTGCTCCCCATCCGAAGAAGGAGGTGTCTATTGTCACCGTGACCTGAGGACACGGTTGGACGAA